>SKCR01015746.1:0-44732 GCA_019454045.1 Zanthoxylum bungeanum
TCATATTGAGATGATGATCACGCAGGGATACAGAACTGGTACTCTAAAAGGTTGCAACCATCGGGATAATATGACAAGGTCATGATTATCCGATTTAAAGAGACTAGTTGCTTGTAATCCGATATATGCTTCGTACGGGGCAGACACTATTCCAGCCCCAGGCCTTGCATGTGACATCCGATACGGGATCACAATACGCAATACTATGTATAATACCCCTGACATAGATTATATATTCCATTAAGAATATTTCTGGAGAATTGGGTAGGCACGGTGCTTTGCTAGAAGCCCACCATGTCTCGTAAATCGGTAAAAATGTAGTACGAGATACGTACGTGTTTGGATAGTCCGACGATCGGATTTACTACCAACATATCCATGGATCTCTTGGGTCGCTTCCCGAAGATTCACCGATGACGAATGATTCGAACTTAATTAATCTTGGATTAATAACGGAGATATTTTATCTGGGATAAAATACTATTTATAGAGAGAGAACGATTAATTTGGAATTAATCGATAAAATAATATATTCGATATATTAAACGAAATTAGATTTCGACGAGGAATTAAAATTGAATTTTAATTCGGACTAACAAATTAATTTAGAATTAATTCGCTAGCGATGTGAATAGTAATTTTACTTTGCATTATTATTTAATTAAATTTGATTTAATTACGTCGCAACGGAGAATTCGTTAATTCGAAATTAACAAACCCGAGCCCGGGATATGTTTGCGAGGCCACTCCGATTTTGAATCAAGTGCGGCCACAAGTCACATCGCTCGTCACATCACTTGTCACTTTAATGATGGATGTCCATTCACCTTTTTGGTGAGTGACAACTAGTCACTATTCATGATGTTGGTTGTTGAGAGCCTTTAATGCATTTTTTGGCTCCAAAATGGTTTTGACTTTTTGAAAGCCATATACCAAATTTTGGAAACATTTATTTGTATTATTGTTTTGGAAACAAAAATCAAAAGAAAAGAAACACTCTCTCTCCCTCTAGCTCACATTGTCGTGAGCCTCTATTGAAGAACAAGGAAATTGTTTTTCTTTTTCTTCACTTGCTAGCACATTCAATGATCATTCAAGGTGATAGGGAAACCATCTCAAGAGCTTGGAATCCTTACAAAGCTTGGAGCCTATTCATCTTCTTCAAATGACCTCCTTGGCCGAAACTTCAAAGGATCAACAAGGGAGGAAATTTTGTCTTCAACACATCTCAAAATCCGTTCATTGTAAGTATGATTCCGCCATACTTCTTTATTGTAGTCACATTATTTTCATTGCTTGAATGATCTTGGGACTATAGTAGAAACCAACAATGGTATCAGAGCCTAATTTGAGCATGAAAAATGTTAGGGTTCTTATGCTAAAATTTGGGTAAAAATAATTTGAGCATGATTTGATAAAATTGATTGATTGAGTATGCTTGAATGATGATAACATAGTGTTATGCATGATCAATTTCATGAAAAATGAATTGGATTATTTTTTCCCCAAATGAAGGGCTTGGCCGAATGCATGTTTACCCTATAATCATGGTATTTTTTGTTCTTTTGATCATAGGATGAGCTTAAAGACTTGGGAAATATTGATTTGTAATTCAATCGGATTGAAAACGAAATCGAATTAAACACCCCTAAAATGCCGTGAGCATGTTGAGCATGAAATGAGTTGATATTTTGTTTCAAAATGTTGGACATGAGTTGAACAAATTAAGACATGATTAATTGATCAAATTAGTATTTTGGAAATATTGATTTAGATAATTAATTGATGTAATACACTTTAATTAATTGAATTTTGAAATTTGGAAAATTAAAATTTAATTACTTGGGCTTAATTTAGAATTGGGCTTTAAATGTTATATTTGGGTCTAATGGGCTTGGTTGGGCCAAGTTGATTTAAGTCAATTGGATTGGATCGAAATTGGGCCTAAATCATTCCATTAAGTCCAAATGAGACAAATGGGTCTTTTAAGTTTAATTGGTCCTTATGGGCCTAAATTGGTTTCTTGGCAAATAAGGGTGATTCCTTGAATGGGCTTTGGTATTTGGGTTTGACCCATATTGACCGAAGTCCATGCCTTAAGAAATTAATTGAAAGCCCATCGGACTTTAATTAAATGACATTGGATGTTAATTGGGCTTTGAGACCCATTTAGATTAGATTTGGAATCTAAGTCTTTAAATGCACATTAAAAAGTGTAGTTATTTAATTTGGAATTAAATATAGAATTAGTATTGAATACGAATTAAATTAGATTTAAATTGCAGTTTGATATAATTCAAGAATTCGTACTTTGAGTACTTATTCTCAAACGAGTTGGACTCGTGCAAAATCAAATCGTTGTTTGAACATTGGATGATCATTTTATTCAAGATTAATTAATTGGATTAGATTGATTGAATAACATGCTTTGTGTGAATACATGGATGTGTTGAATGAATAACGTATATCGGATGGATATTAGAAGGGAAATGGCAATTTTGGAAATTTTTGTAAATTTAGAATTTATTAAATTGGACCTGGGTGTCCAGCCTTATCTCTATTGATTCTTTGTAATTATCTTCTCACCTAATTCCCCTCAATGTTAATGAGGTTTCTTTAATTGTATTATGTAATTGGGTAGAAGTAAGAATAGTGCTAGCCGGGGAGAGGAAATAGAGTGATTCGTTCTAGGAACAATCTGTGAAATATCCATCCGCATATCGTTATTAATTTACTTTCGCACCTTATTATGCTTTTAGAATGCATGCTTAAGGTGTATGATGAGACCTAACAAAGATAATAAATTGGTTGCCAATTTAGGCGAAAAAAACCCTCAACAAAATATTAAGCGTTTTCCTTCCATTGAGTGATTCTTACTCAAGACCCCAGATTGGCACTGGTTTGTTGGCCAAAGTCAAGACATTTGTCCATCGCGGATGTGTTTGAATCATGAAGGCTTTGTTCCATATCGGTGTCTTGTCCAAGTTATGATTTGTTGGCCAAAGTGAAGATCATTTCTTGTCCATCGACATCGATTACTAAGCTTTCCAAAGTCAATAGGTTCCGCTTAACTGGAATCATTAAGCTTGTTGTGCCAAAGCCAAGGCTTAGTTGATTCAGAGGAAATAGGTTAGGAAAATATATTGGATATATTGTCATATATTGTATATATGTTTCGGACTTGAAGGTCCAACTACCGGATCTAGGAATTGGATGAGATCCAATTGATCTTAGAGATCTACCTAGTTAAATATCATACAGGTTGTTGGCCAAAGTGAAGGTTGTGTGTTATTTAACGGGATCCTAACCCATTAGGAAACTAGGTTTCCCGAGTACTCAACAGAGGGTTAGAGGCTCGCCGAAAATAGTGGGAGGCTAGTATTGAATTTGTAATTTCGTTCAAATACTTAGCTTTACGCGCTTTCAAAATTATTTCGTCAATTATTTTATTAGTTGGACTAATATATTATTTTTTTCTTGTAACAGTTAGACTGTACCCAAACATCGTTAATCGAATAGTTGGACTATTGCGGTTAAGATGACAGGAAAGTTAAGCATTAGGGAAATTGTCATGGGTGACAACGTCTTAATGGCACAAAATTTCAGGACTGGGATATAAATCTCAGAATTGTTCTGGGATCCGAGAAGTTACTCTATACTTTAGAGCGACTTATTGGGCCTAAGCTCCGACCTGATCAGTTGCTTGAGCTAGAGCTTTGGAAGACTCATAGCGATGATAATGTGACTGCTCAATCGGTAATGCTTGCCGCTATGACTCTGCAATTCCGTCGTCAAAACAAGGGGTTGGATCCCTATGAGATGATGGCGAAGTTGCACGATCTCCACCGATCTAACCTTAGATCGCAAAGATACGAGTTACAGAAGAAGCTCTTCCGTGCTCGCATGTCAGAGGGTACGTCTGTTGAGCACCATGTCTCACAGATGATTGCTAACATTGAGTAGCTCGGAAAATGGGCATAATCTTCGAGGCTGAGACTTCAGTGGATTTGATCCTACATTCTCTCCTCGACACTTGGAGTGGGTTCATCATGAACTACAACATGTTGAACCAAGACCAAACTCTTGGAGAGTTGATGTCCACTATGCGTGAGGTAGAAAAAGAGCTCCTTAAGGGCAAGAAGCGTGAGGCGCACTATGCTTCAACATCTCAGACTCCGAGGGCTTGGCACAAGGCGACTGACGGTGTTAAGAAGAAGAAGCATAATAAGAAGGGCAAGGCCAAATCGTCAAAGGGTTCTGGGAAACCCAAGGATAAATCCCAAGATGTATGCTTACAGTGTGGGAAGCGGGGTCACTGGAAGCGTGACTAACGCGAGTACAAGGCACACATGAAGGAAATTAAAGCGGGCAAGGCACCGGCTTTAGGTATGTTTGTTATAGAAATAAACATGTCAACTTCTAGTTTTAAAAATTGGATTTTTTATTCTGGTTGTGGTACTCACATATGTACTGATGTGCAGGATCTGCGGATTAGCAAGAGACTGGCCTCATGAGAGATTGACCTTCGTGTTGGAAATGGGACTCGAGTTTCCGTTTTGACCGTGGGCACTTATGTTTTGGAACTGCCCTCGGGGCATGTACTTGAACTTACAAACTGTTATTTGTACCTAGTTTGACTATGAATATTATTTCTATATCTATGTTAACCCAATGTGGGTATACTTTCGTATTTAGAAACACTGGGTGTTTTATGTATAAAATGATATAGAGATTTGCATAGCTGTTGCAAATAATGGTCTTTATATTTTGAATATAAATCAATCTCAAACATATAATGTAACAAAAAAAAGGCTTAAAGTAAGTAACAAAGATGAACTTATATGTGGTATTGTCGTCTGGGACACATAAACAAGACACATATATCCACACTTTCGAAGAGTGGGTACTTGGATGGATTTGATCCCAATTCATATGACGTCTGTGAATCTTGTTTATTAGGCAAAATGCCTAAATCACCTTTTAGTGGTAAATGTGCATGTGCCACCGAACTAATAGCCCTTGTTCATATTGACGTTTGTGGGCTGATGAGCGGAAAATATATCAATATTTACCACCCCTTTAACTTAATATTTTGTTTAGTTTCTCGGGTTTGATGAACGTTTTGATGTGTTTTATTTTATTTTGCAGATAAAATAATATCGGGTCTCAATGAAATCATTTAGGACGAAATGTGGGTCAAATAAGGGCAAAAATTGGACTTGACATATTAATTTTGGAGATTGGAAACTTGAAAGGGCGTTTAACGAAGTGCAGTTTTGGAAATTCCAGTTTTGTGCATCTGTTGTATTGTGGGCATAACTTCTTACTCTGATATAGGATTGAGCGGATTCAAGTTCCAGATTAAAGAAGACTCAAATATCTACAGTTTTGAAAGACAAAATAATTTCGAATTCTGAAGATTTCATGCCAGAAATTGATGAACCATCCAGAAGTGTGTTGTGTGTAATTTTAAAGTCACTTTCAATCATTTTCAAAGCAAAAAATAAATTAATAAATAAATAATAAAAAATTATACAATCATCACCAAACATGAGAAGAGATTAGTGGAGCAATTAATAATGGATTTGGTGGAGCAATTAGTGGAGCAATTAATAATTGATTTGGTGGATGATTTGATGGAGGCAAAATTTTGCCTATAAATACCAAGCCATTTCATTTGTAAAATTCATACTTTCTTCTTTGAAATTCCTAATGAATAAATAAGAAGATTGTATCTTGTTTGTTTTTTACAGCTTTCAATAATTAATTTCTGCTTTCGCACTTTCTTTTCTTTACTTTTCAGTTTTTACTTTCCACAATTTACTTTTACGCACAAACCTTTATTTCTTTACTTTTGCAGTTTTTATTTTTCAAGCAATGAGGAGGTAACTCCCCTTTGCTGGGGTAAAAGGTAAAGCTTTTATTATTGCTATCTAGATTAATCTCCCTTAAATAAAAAATATAAACTATTTAAAATTTGACTTAATGAGGATACCGATATATTGGCCGGTTGGAAATTAATTATAAATTGGTTTTAACCTGACTAAGTATGGATACCGCCTGGTTGGGTCGGTTGGTAATTAATTATTAATTTGACTTAATCAGGATACCGCCTATATGGCTGGTTGGTAATTATCACGCAAAGTTAATATATTATATTAAAGGAGATATCTAAAATAGTAGTAATAAAAGTTGATCCTCTAACCCCAGCATTTTCTTTTATTGTACTTTTACTTTATTTAATTTCAGTAATTTAATTTTCAGCAATTTACTTTCAGTAATTTACTTTTATTTTTTTTTACTTTTTACTTTTTACTTTTTACTTTTTTTTTTACTTTTCAGCAATTTACTTTTCAGTATTTAATTTTCAGAATTTACTTTATGTCTTTTATTTTATTTAAATTTTTACTACCCGTAAATATGTGTCGTAACTAAGCCAGTTATCTGGGGTTGTGATGAAATCCAATATCACCGGTTTATAAGGGTTAAATTATAGTTTGGGTAATATAAAGGTTTATTTATTGAGTCTTAATCTTAATGCTTTTTATTAACTGGCCATTAATAAAATTGAACTGGTAAACTTAAAATGAACTATACATAGGGATTTTAAGTTTAAGACCTTAAACTCAATAGCCCACGATCTTCCTTGAGGATAAATAACCCTTTAATAGATTTCCTTACAGGATATGAATATACCTGTCGGGCGGGGGTAGCCATAATTGGAACTTAATCTTAATGAATCCAGGTAATTTGGTTGACATAGACATATGGTTCAATTGGGTTATACTGGATATGTGTAGTTGACCATCGGAAGAGGCTTTTACATAATTTAGTGTTCCAGGTTAATAAATCAATATCTTATCCAACTATAAGATAACCACTTCATCTTTAATGATATTGGAGAAATCACAACCTTAGATAGTTTTTAATAGTAACTTTCTTAAACCACTTTGGACAATTTTATTTACTTATTTTTAAATTTAGAATCGTCACCTTTTCAAATTTATCAAACAACCGGTTAGATACTAGTAATCATTTGACCTCATAAAATTAATAGCTTAGGTATTAAGTCCTCGTGGGATCGATACTTTTTATACTACTTGAACGATACGTGCGCTTGCGTTATACGCGTGTGTTTACGCGGTCAAGTTTTTGCGCCGTTGCCGGGGATTATTTATCTTTTACTATTAGTTTAGGGGTTAGATACCTTTACTTGTATCTAATTTCTTTTTACTTATTGTTTTTGTTTTCTTGTGTTTCAGGTTTTTCAGAAACTTCATGAGACGAACAAGAAGTTTTTGAACTACGACTGCTTGACCCAGAAATTGAAAGAACCATCAGCCAGTTGAGAAAGGGAAAGGGCGAGAAAGTCAAGAAGCTTTAGTCAACATGGAACCTGAACCTTTGGAGGTTGCACCACCAATTCCCATTCGAGACAGAACCATTCCGGTGGTTGACAGACTTATTTCTGGCATTTGTACTCCACTCCCTTACCAGCAAATGCGGTGACATCAAAACATGCATTCAGATGATTCAGCGTCATTCAGTTCGGGGGGAATGCAACTGAAGATCCTAATGCCCACATCAGTAACTTCCTGGGAAGTTTGCGGCACTTTTAATTACAACCGAGAAGCTGAAGAAGCAATGAGACTCGAGTTTTTTCCATATTCCCTGAAGGACAGAGCTAAAGCTTGGCTACATTCACTACCAGCAGGTTCTATCACAACTTGGAACACTTTAGCCACCAATTTCTTGCAAAGTACTTTCCACCAGCCAGAAACCGGAAAATTGAGGAATGACATCACATCCTTTGTACAACAGATTCAGAATCCCTGCGAAGCTTGGGAAAGGTAACAAGATTTGCTCCAGAAATGTCCTCACCATGAGATCCAAAATGGCTTCAAGTCCAAACATTCTATATGGACTTTCTGGAATATGAGAACCACAATCGATGCTGCTGCTGGAGGAGCTTGATGGCAAAAGGAGAAGATCAAGCCTGAGACCTAATCGAAGAAATGGCCAACAACAATTCTTTTGAACAACAATTCTTTGTGGCCAACAGAAAGGAGCATGATCCAAAGAATTGCAGGAATTTATGAAAGTGGAGCCAATACAGCAGTCGACGCCAAGCTAGATCAGATATGCAAATTTATGGAGACTCTTACCACTGGATCCACAAGTTCACCATATGGAGGAGCACCAGATCGAACCAACTTGAAGAAACGTGAATTTTGTCAACAATTTCAACAGACAGGGGAACAATCCATATTCCAACACCTACAACCCATGGTGGAGGAATCATCCTAATTTTTCATGGAGCAACAATTCAGGGCAAAAAAACAATCCACCACCTGGATTCCAACAACATAACAAAGGCCAGGAGTAACAAATGAACCAGAATAACAGAAGTGCTGACTCAGTTAAAAAAGTATGATGCTATGTTTCACAGCCAAATCAGCTGTCCATTAAAACAAAAGTACTGGAGAATCAAATTGGACAACTGGCCAATGCTCAGAGTTACAGACCGCCAGGTAACCTTCCTAGCAACACTAAACCAAATCCGAGGAACATGGGGAAGGAGCAATGTCATGCCATCATATTAAAAAGTGGTACTAAAATCAACAAAGATGTTGGAGCCAAAACAACTGCTAAGGAAGTTCCAAAAGATGCAGTTCCACAGATTGAGGAAAAAGAAGCAAAGGAAAAAGAACAGATCACTCCACCTCCACCTTTTCCTCAACGTCTTCAGAAGAACAAATTGGACAAAAAGTTTTCTCGTTCCTGGAGATCTTCAAAAAGGGCATATCAATATTCCATTTGCAGAAGCGTTGGAACAAATGCCCACCTATGCCAAATTCATGAAAGATATTCTTTCACAAAACGGAGATTGGGAGATTACGAGACAGTAGCATAACAGAAGAATGCAGTGCCATCATTCAGAGGGAAACTTCCCCCAAAGTTGAAAGATCCTGGCAGTTTCACTGTTCCTTGCGTCATAGGAGAACAACTTTGGTAAGGCTTTGTGTGATTTAGGTGCAAGTGTTAACTTGATGCCTTTTTCTATTTTCAGGAAATTACAGATTGGAGAAACAATGCCAACTTCAGTTCACTACAACTTGCTGATAGAACGCTCGTATTTCCGAGAGGTGCAAGGTTGACAAATTCATTTTCCCAGCAGATTTATTGTCCTTGATATGAGGAAGACGCAGACGTGCCAATCATCCTCGGAGACCATTCTTGGCTACAGGTCGAACCATTATTGATGTACAAAAATAGAACTAACCATGAGGGTACATGACCAAGAAGTAACATTCAATGTTTTCAAGGCCATGAATTTCCCAGATGATGAAAAGAAGGAGGAATGTTTCAAACTTGATGTGATACACAGTATAATTCAGAACTCTGATGAAAGACAAAGTTTCTACTGACACTTAAAACATGTCAATTGCCTGTGGAGCCTAAAGATAAAGCGTTTTTTGTACTGAAGAAGCCAATTCTTACACTACAAGCACAGAAGAGAAAAAGTTCCACCAGCTCAACGAATTGGAGGAATTTCCACATCAGCCTTTTGAGGATGCCAAATGTACAAGAAAAGGGCAAGAAAAGACATGATGAGAAGTTAGTGCGCATACAACTGGAACCAGGGCAGAGGTACTGTTAAACAATCAAGGGTGAAATTCTTCCCATGGAAGCCAAAATCACAGTGGGCAGGTCCATTTGTGATCACCAAGGTTTTACCAGATAGAGCCGTTGAGATACATGATCCTGACTCCACAAAAACTTTCAAGGTTAAAACAAGCGTGTCAAGCACTACTGGGAAGAATCATTGAGCGAAAAAGAAAGTGTCACACTTTCAGATCTAGCCTAACGTTCGAGAATCACGTCTAGCTGACGACTTTAAACTTAGCGCTCGCAGGGAGGCAACCCATGCAATTTTGTATATATTGTGATTTGGTGTGATTTAATTGGTGTGTTTAGTTTTGCAGATTAAGACATTTCAAGATGGAAGAAGCTCTCACAAATCTTCACAAGCAATTTCCTTCTCTCCCTCAAAAATCTCTGATGATTCTACAAAGCTCGCTTGGAACGAATGATATACTGATGATCAAGGTATTCCTACTGACATTCGTTGGGTAATTGAAGCACGAGTCCGATTGGCAGGTGAGTCTTCTGACTCTTTTATTTCACATCTGCCTGGTTTGGAAGAGCACCTATGCAAAGAAACGTAGAGCTAAACAAATGGGTGTTTTGTTACAATGTGCACGCTGGAATTGCAATACTCGTTGTCGTTCTTTAGGAATGGTGTCTGATAATCGCGAAGACAAAATTAAATTCATTAGGGATGGCTTGAGTAAGGAGTCTTTGGATGATATATCAAACTCTTGAGACGCATCCAGTGGATATGTTCACATAGCCATTTGCAAATACATACACAATCCAAAAAGAAAGACAACATTAAGTTCTTGGAATCTGACTCAAAAGACCCGTTTGCCAGTTTATAAGAAATTGGATGGAAGCTTGTCCCTAACGCATAGACGTCAATCAAGCCGCTACTTTTTCTTGTACATATTATATCTCTTTGTCTTTTCCTAATAATTGTAATTTGTTTGTGTGTTTCTTTTATTTTCTCCGACAGGATCCAGACCTTTTTGACTATCACGATTTATTTTACTGTTACTAATAATTGTCATTTGGAAGATACTTGTGCTATTATTACTCACCCTTTTTTAGGTTTTATAAATTCAACTCATCATTGCACTTTTGAAGACATCCAGTAAAATATGGAAGCCACTTCAAGAAGACGAGTTGAAAACATCTGTGTGTTTTGCGGTAGTAGTGTTGGTGTTAAACCACAATACGTAGAAGCAACACATGAATTGGGTCGAGTCTTAGCTGCAAAGAATATGCACTTAGTATATGGCGGAGGCAATCTTGGACTAATGGGGATCGTTTCAAAATCCGTACAAGAAGGAGGAAGTCACATTTTGGGAATCATCCCAAAACCCTTGGCAGAAGCAAATCTAATTGGATCATCAAACGGAGAAGAACTGATTGTGCCAGGTATGTCTGAACGACTGGTAGAAATGATTAACCGTGCTGATGCTTTTATTGCTTTGCCAGGTGGCTTGGGTACATTGGAGGAAATTTTTATTGTGCTTATCTTGGGCGAATCTGAACATACACCAGAAACCAATTGGGCTGTACAACGTTGATGGATTTTATGATTTTCTTTGTGTGTTTTCTTGATGATGCCCGGAGAAATGGGTTCGTGTCAAAACCTATGAAAGAACTCCTCTTTACTGCCAGAACTGCTCCGGATCTAATTGACCAACTCTTAGCCTATGAACCCAAGTTGACCCTATCCTTTCAAAGATAAATTGGTCCGGGGACGATCGTGGTAAGAGGCGTTGGATTAATCTGGATCTTAACCTTTAATTTTCCTGTAGAATTTCAGCTAACCAGGTACTATCTTATACACTATTCTTCTACTGTTTAAGACATTGAGGATAATGTCTCATTTAGGTTTGGGGGAGGAATTAGTTGATCAGCACCTTGTTTTTAGTTTGTGTGTTGTTTTTATTTTTAGTCCAAAATTTTTCGAAAAATACAAAAAAAAAATTGATTTTTTTTCAAAAATTACAAAAATATTTTGCGTATTTGTGTTTTTATTTTGACTAAAAATGTGAAATTGGTAAGAGATAGCTGTGTAAGGAGTTTTCACTCCTGAGACGTATCTCAAACCTATTTCGGAACAAGTTAATTTTTGTTTATTTCCTTTTGAATTATTTAATTTGTGAATTCTCCATAATACTGACTAAAAAGGATCTTCATATGCTCATTAGCAGATATTATCAATATACATAGTAACATACAGACATGAGTTGTAATTGAAAAGTTTTATATATTTAGTGCTCTAGTTTAATTGGAGAAAGCATCTCAAAAAGTGATGGAGTAAAAAAACGTCTGAGATCCGAGTTATTAAGTCTGTAAGGGTGTTTAACACCTAGTGTCCTAAAGCCAACTGGTTTGGGAGTCACTGGCCCAAAGCTCGCTACAATGGATCAAGGATGTTACAAAAAATATATATCTGAAGTCTGAGTAATTAAGTCCGTAGGGGTGTCTTAACACCTGTGCCCTAAAGCCAACTGGTTTGGGAGCCACCGACCCACACTCGCTACATAGATGGAAGATATTGTAATAAATAAAAAATCAAAAAATAAAAAAAATCAGAAAAATCAGGAAAAATTATTCATTGCTGCAAAAAGATGTGAATTCTGATAAAACTTTAGGACAAAAATATTACTCTCTTATCAACTGCACTTGTGACTGTTTGTGGGAAAAAAATGAGTTGATTAATATTTTGCGACTGTGTAATGGAGAATGGTAAAATAATCGGAGAATTTACTTATTCGGTAATTTAGATGAAACAAAACAACTATTGACTTGGAGTAGAAGTTTCACCTGATTAGTCACTAACTTCTTTATTCTATTTTCTCTTGTCTTTTTGCTTTTGTGTGCATTAGTTTTATTATCTTTTTACTTTTGTAAACGTTTGTGGGTATCGTTGCTGTAAGCCCTCACGAGACTACAAGTCGTCCACTAGGGACCCCTAGGGGTTTAAAGGCTTGTTGCATATGCTAAATGCAACCGTGATCCATACGAAGTGGCTTAGTTTAATTTTAATTGTTTCTTGTATTTTATTTTATTGTTTTGCTCGAGGACTAGCAAAATGTTGGTTTGGGGGTGTGATGAGCGGAAATATATCAATATTACCACCCCTTAACTTAATATTTTGTTTAGTTTCTCGGTTTGATGAACGTTTTGATGTGTTTTAGTTTATTTTGCAGATAAAATAATATCGGGTCTCAATGAAATCATTTAGGATGAAATGTGGGTCAAATAAGGGCAAAATTGGACTTGACATATTAATTTTGGAGATTGGAAACTTGAAAGGCGTTTTAACGAAGTGCAGTTTGGAATTCACATTTTGTGCATCTGTTATATTTTGGGCATAACTTCTTACTCTGATATAGGATTGAGCTGATTCAAGTTCCAGATTAAAGAAGACTCAATATCTACAGCTTTGAAAGACAAAATAATTTCGAATTCTGAAATTTCATGCCAGAAATTGATGAACATCCAGAAGTGTGTTGTGTGTAATTATTAAGTCACTTTCAATCATTTTCAAGCAAAAATAATAATAATAAATAATAAAAATTATACAATCATCACCAAACATGATAAGAGATTAGTGGAGCAATTAATAATGGATTTGGTGGAGCAATTAGTGGAGCAATTAATAATTGATTTGGTGGATGATTTGATGGAGGTAAAATTTTGCCTATAAATACCAAGCCATTTCATTTGTAAAATTCATACTTTCTTCTTTGAAATTCCTAATGAATAAATAAGAAGATTGTATATTGTTTGTTTATTTACAGCTTTCAGTAATTAATTTACGCTTTCGCACTTTCTTTTCTTTACTTTTCAGTTTTTACTTTCCGCACTTACTTTTACGCACAAACCTTTTCTTTCTTTACTTTTGCAGTTTTTATTTTTCAAGCAATGAGGAGGTAACTCCCCTTTGCTGGGGTTAAAGGTAAAGCTTTTATTATTGCTATCTAGATTAATCTCCCTTAAATATAAAATATAAACTATTTAAAATCTGACTTAATGCGGATACCGCTATATTGGCCGGTTGGAAATTAATTATAAATTGGTTTTAACCTGACTAAGTATGGATACCGCCTGGTTGGTCGGTTGGTAATTAATTATTAATTTGACTTAATCAGGATACCACCTATATGGCTGGTTGGTAATTATCACGCAAAGTTAATATATTATATTAAGGGAGATATCTAAAATAGTAGTAATAAAAGTTGATCCTCTAACCCCAGCATTTTCTTTTATTGTACTTTTACTTTATTTAATTTCAGTAATTTAATTTCAGCAATTTACTTTTAGTAATTTACTTTTATTTTTTTTACTTTTTACTTTTTACTTTTTACTTTTTACTTTTACTTTTTGCTTTTTTTTTTTACTTTTCAGCAATTTACTTTTCAGTATTTAATTTTCAGAATTTACTTTATTCTTTATTTTATTTAAATTTTTACACCCGTAAATATGTGTCGTAACTAAGCCAGTTATCTGGGGTTGTGATGAAATCCAATATCACCGGTTTATAAGGGGTTAAATTATAGTTTGGGTAATATAAAAGTTTATTTATTGAGTCTTAATCTTAATGCTTTTTATTAACTGGCCATTAATAAAATTGAACTGGTAAACCTAAAATGAACTAGACATAGGGATTTTAAGTTTAAGACCTTAACTCAATAGCCCACGATCTTCCTTGAGGATAGATAACCCTTTAATAGATTTCCTTACAGGATAGGAATATACCTGTCGGGCGGGGGTAGCCATAATTGGAACTTAATCTTAATGAATCCAGGTAATTTGGTTGACATAGACATATGGTTCAATTGGGTTAACTGGATATTTGTAGTTGACCATCGGAAGAGGCTTTACATAATTTAGTGTTCCAGGTTAATAAATCAATATTTTATCCAACTATAAGATAACCACTTCATCTTTAAAATGATATTGGAAGAAATCACAACCCTAGATAGTTTTTAATAGTGAACTTTCTTAAACCTACTTTTGAACAATTTTATTTACTTATTTTTAAATTTAGAATCGTCACCTTTTCAAATTTATCAAACAACCAGTTAGATACTAGTAATCATTTGACCTCATAAAATTAATAGCTTAAGTATTAAGTCCTCGTGGGATCGATACTTTTTATACTACTTGAACGATACGTGCGCTTGCATTATACGCATGTGTTTACGCCGGTCATGGGCTCATCTCTAGCCAAGCTAGAGGTGGATATGAAAACTTCGTAACCTTTATGGATGATGCATCGCGTTCTGGTTATGTGTATCTTATGAGACACAAGTCGGAAACTTTTGAGAAATTCAAAGTGTTTCGACACGAAGTAGAAAAACAGACCGGCAAAAGTATTAAGACATTACGGTCGGACCATGGTGGCAAATACTTAAGCAATGAGTTTCTTTATTACTTGGAAGAATATGGTATTCTTTCACAGTGGACTCCTCCCGGAACACCGTAATTAAATGGTATGTCTGAACGGAGAAACTGAACTTTGTTAGACATGGTAAGGTCTATGATGAGTCGTACAGAGCTACCTATTTCCTTCTGGGGATATGCATTGAACATTGCAATACTTATTTTGAATAAGGTTCCATCAAAGTCTGTTCAACAGACTCCATATGAAATATGGACAGGAAAGAAACCGGGTTTCTCATTCCTGAAGATTTGGGGTTGCTGGGTATACGTCAAACATTTGGAAGGTACCAAACTAGAACCAAATCAGATAAATACCTATTTGTAGGATATCCTAGGGAAACCAAAGGATATTACTTCTATCACCCACAAGATAACAACGTATTTGTTGCTCTACATGCGGTTTTCCTTGAGAAGGAATTCCTAAATGCAGTGATAAGTGGGAGGAAAGTAGAACTCGATGAAAATCAGAGTGATACTATTCCTGGCAAAGAATCCTCAACGGAATATGAACAGTCCATCAGGGATGAGACTGTACAACAATCTTCGAATACACAAGGACCGCGTAGGTCGGAGAGAGTCAGAAAACAACCTGAGAGGTATGGGTTTCTGATCTCACCTCATATGGATATTAATTTTATTGAGGAAGACGAACAAGCTACGTATGAGGAAGAGATACAAGGTATCGACTCCGGTTTATGGCAAGATGTCATGAATTCCGAAATGGATTCCATGTACACCAACCAACTTTGGACACTGGTTGATGCACCAGAAGGCGTAAAGCCTATTGGTTGCAAATGGGTCTTCAAGAGGAAGACTGACATGGATGGCAACGTACAAACGTACAAAGCTAGGCTTGTAGCGAAGGGGTATCGTCAATGACATGGTGTCGATTACGAAGAATATTTTTCACCCGTTGCCATGATTAAATCCATTAGGATAATGCTTGTTATTGCTGTATATTTCGATTACGAGATATGGCAGATGGACGTCAAAACCGCTTTCCTTAATGGAAACCTTTTAGAGGATGTTTACATGCAACAGCCTGACGGTTTTGTTGTACCTAGACTTGCAAACAAGGTTTGTAAGTTAAATCGATCCATTTATGGATTGAAGCAAGCATCACGTTCTTGGAACCAACATTTTGATGAGATCATAAAAGAATATGATTTCATTCAAAATGAAGATGATCCTTGTGTATAAAGAAGGTTAGTGGGAGTGCACTGACATTCATTATCCTTTACGTTGATGATGTATTGCTTATTGGCAATGACATTCCCATGTTAACATCGGAGAAAGCTTGGCTTTCATTAAAATTCTCCATGAAAAATTTGGGAGAAGCAGCCCTTATTTTAGGAATAAAGATCTACCGGGAAAGATCTAGAAAACTGCTTGGACTCTCCCAGAGCACGTACATTGACAAAGTGTTGAAGAGATTCAAATTGGATCATTCCAAAAGGGGACTGTTGCCAGTGTCACATGGCAACACTCTATCTAAGGACATGTGTCCTAAAACTCAAGATGAGAGAGACAACATGAGTCAGATACTGTTCGCCTCGGCAGTCAGATCGATCATGTATGCCATGATATGTACGCGACCTGATGTCTCGTATGCTTTGAGCATGTGTAGTCGCTATCAGGACGATCCAGGTGATAGTCACTGGATGGCGGTTAAGAATATCCTTAAGAATCTTAGACGAACTAAAGATGCTTTCTTAATCTATGGAGATGGAGAACTTAAGGAACTGGGTATACCGATGCAAGTTTCCAAACCGATAAAGACGACTGCAAGTCGCAATCCGGGTACATATTTTGTTTCAATAACGGAGCAGTAAGCTGGAAATCTTCCAAGCAAGAGACTGTTGCCGATTCAACAATAGAAGCGGAGTATATTGCTGCAGCGAAAGAGGCAGTTTGGATCTGAAAATTCCTAATTGGATTACGAGTAGTTCCGTTAGCAGCTGAGCCCGTTCCATTGTATTGTGACAATAATGGGACTATAGCACAGGCTAAGGAACCACGGTCTCATCAAAGATCCAAGCATATTCTTCGACGTTTCCATCTGATTCATGAGATCATACATCGTGGCGATGTGAAGATCGAGAAGGTCGCATCAGAGGATAACATTGCAGATCCGCTGACGAAAGCTATTCCTCAGCAAAAGTTTGAGTGACATGTACATAGTTCAAGTATTAGATGCTTGAGTGACTGGCTATAGACCAACTAGGATATTGTTAGACAATTATGACCCATAGCGTCACTATTTGTAAAAGACATTGTGGTTTTTGTACAAATTAATTATGTAGCAATGAAATTGCATTTTATCATTTTGTAATTTGATTACTTGAATATATAAATGATAAAAGTCTCTATGATTAGTTCCGGATTATAAAATATGCGACAGTATCAATCCATAAAGGTTTAATCATTAAATATCCTTAGTCATAGTATTATCGAGACTGGACATTGATAATGCGAAATAGACTAGTATCGCACTTGTGCGTGTTATGGAAGCGTAACGACATAGTTCTCATATATTTAAGTATTGGATACTTATGCAAGTGTGATATGAGGTTGTGTTTACTGATGGTACGGAAACAGCTTCGCTCTGGATAGACCCCGCGGAATCCCATTGGTAGTATGACTATGTGTCTATGAGAATCTGCATCAGGGTAGGTATATTTGGTCTTAACATGAGACATACATCGTTAGTACTTGCGACAATCAATACACTTTGGTTTTGGTCATCCAGGACTTTAACAGATTCTGTGTAAGCCTCTTCTGGGTTTATTGAGAATCGTAGTGTATTGGGTGTGATGTCAAGAAGGAAGTATCACTTCAGTCGTATGGAGATGATGATCACGCAGAGATATAGAACTTGTACTCTAAATACTTCCAACCATCGGGATAATATGACAAGGTCATGATTATCCAATTTAAAGAGACTAGTTGCTTGTAATCTGATATATGCTTCGTACGAGGAAGACACTATTCCAGCCCCATGCCTTGCATGTGACATCCGATACTGGATCACAATACGCAATACTATGTATACTACGCCTGACATATATTATATATTCCATTAAGAATATTTCTGGAGAATTGGGTAGGCACGGTGTTTTGCTAGAAGCCAACCATGTCTCGTAAATCGGTAAAAATGTAGTACGAGGTACGTACGTGTTCGGATAGTCCGACGACCGGATTTACTGCCAACATATCCAGGGATCTCTTGGGTCGCTTCCCGAAGATTCACCGATGACGAATGATTCGAACTTAATTAATCTTGGATTAATAACAGAGATATTTTATCTGGGATAAAATACTATTTATAGAGAGAGCACGATTAATTTGGAATTTATCGATTAAATAATATATTCGATATATTAAACGAAATTAGATTTCGACGCGGAATTAAAATTGAATTTTAATTCGGGCTAACGAATTAATTTAGAATTAATTCGCTAGCGACGTGAATAGTAATTTTGCTTGGCATTATTATTTAATTAGGTCGCAACGGAAAATTCGTTAATTCGGAATTAACGAACCCGAGCCCGTGATGTGTTTGCGAGGCCACTCCGATTTTGAATCAAGTGCGGCCACAAGTCACATCGCTCGTCACATCGCTTCTCACATCACATGTCACTTTATTGATGGATGTCCATTCACATTTTTGGTGAGTGACAACTAGTCACTATTCATGATGTTGGTTGTTGAGAGCCTTTAATGCATTTTTTGGCTCCAAAATGGTTTTGACTTTTCGAAAGCCATATACCAAATTTTGGAAACACTTTTTTGTATTACTGTTTTGGAAACAAAATCAAAAGAAAAGAAACACTCTCTCTCTCCCTCTAGCTCACATTACCGTGAGCCACCATTGAAGAACAAGGAAATTGTTTTTCTTTTTCTTCACTTGCTAGCACATTCAATGACCATTCAAGGTGATAGAGAAACTATCTCAAGAGCTTGGAATCCTTACAAAGCTTGGAGCTTATTCATCTTCTTCAAAGGACCTCATTGGCCGAAACTTTAAAGGATCAACAAGGGAGGAAATTTTTTCTTCAACACATCTCAAAATCCGTTCATTGTAAGTATGATTCTGCCATACTTCTTTATTGTATTCACATTATTTTCATTGCTCGAATGATCTTAGGACTATAGTAGAAACCAACAATGTCATTTGTATCTTCGCCAGAAAAAAAGAGCCTTTTGTGTTGGGGCTTACAACAAATGATAGGGGGGATTGGCAGAAATATTATTTCTTTGTAAGAGGGGAAAATGTTTTTGTGTCTATTGGGGCTGGTAGTATTTATGAATACATGAATTCATCGAGTGAGTGTTTAACTCTGCCTTTACATATTTATATTCATTATTTTCATGACTGATATTTCTTCTTTTCCCTTTTTTAGGCCTTCATCGGAACAAGAGTTTTGATACCACCAGTCGAGTCGTATCAAATATGAAGTTCATACTTAGTTTGCCCGCCCTCGAAAGAAATTGGAGAACTATTTTGGAAGAAATGAGATTGAGATTGACCCCGTTATGGAAGGAAGTTTTTGATTCTGAATGTAACCATTTGGCTTTCTGTAAGCGTATTTTGGCCGTTATATTGTGCACTTGGGTGATTCAAGTGTCTTTTGGGAGGCTGCTATTTTTAAAACCCCTGACACCTGAGGAGTTTTTGTGCTCAACTGAAATCATGTCGGGTCTTTTCAAGGTGCCTTCACTTGATGAAATGAGAAGCAGAAGAAGAACTAAGAAAGAAAAATGGAAGGAACCAGAAGCTGTAGAGGTTGAAGTCTCTAGACCAAATGAAGTCGCTTTGGCTGACGTTCATGTTCTAATGAAACATTTGACTGAGAAGGCTTCAGCTTCCAAAAAGAGGAATGTTATGGTTGAAGTGGAGGAAGATTTAGAGAATGTCATAGTGAAGATTCCTCATGGAACGAATGCAATCTCGGACCCCTCTAGCCTTTTCAAATTTATAAAATGACTCTACCTTGAAGAAGATGAGCAGCGGTTGACTGAATTAAGTCCGTCAGAGATAAGAAAAATGATTGCGGCACTGAGTTATCTGGCAAGGTAAAAATCCTCTTATATATATTTCCTTTAAAGTATCTTTCTGTCGAATGGGATATTTTAAAAGGTTTTTTCAGGTTATAGAGTGTGGTCTTTTCATGCAAAAATATGTCGAGTCGAGCCAGAGGCGAATGAGGGAGTTGGAGAAGTCCAACATATCTGTGAGAAAAGAGGTTGCTGAATTGCAAATAGCCCTGGAGGTCTTTGAAAAGAAGGTCAAAAAGGTTGAGAATGAGATAAAGGAGACTCAAATGACGTTGAAAGTGGAGAGGTAAGTAACTGAGGTCACTGTTGAAGCGTATAAGGAATGTTTAGATAATTTGAAGAAAGAGAAGGCCGAGTTAGTCGAGAAGCTAGAATTAATTGCTTTTGAATCGATGATGAAATGGATGAGCAACCTTATGAAAAAGTATCTTACTGGGGAACATGTCGCATGGAAGCCAAAGAAATGGATCAGAGAATACGACAGACTGGTTGTTGGGTTGTCTCTTTCGAGTGAAGGAGAAGAAGAATAGAAAGGAGAATAAGTTTTTTTTAAGGAAACGGTTGAAAAGGAGGTCGCAATTGGTGGTGTTGCAGAAGAATGGATGGATATTGAGGAATAAACGGATGCGGTTGAAGACACTGAATTGCTTGGGGTTGACCCAATATCTCAATATGTTGCTCATGTTTAGGTTCCTATGGTTCCATCTGTCAATGTTCAGCCTTCAACTGAGGTTCCGGCGCCTGAGGTTCCCAAAGAATGATTTATGAAAGTTGCTCTTTTTTTTAATGAAAATGATGACAGTTGAATGGAAATTTCTTTTGATCAACTTCTAAATTTTTGTTGCTTTATTGTGGTGTCGCCATTTATAATACAAATACTTAACCATATACAAGATAGCATGATCTTTGTCCCTTAGTCAAATTATAGTCACTGGTCGAGTGGCTATACTATTAATAAGTATGATCATTTTACCGATAGAATCGCTTGAGATGAATCGTGTTCAAGCTATTTTGAATTGGTCTTCCATCTGTATTTTCCAACTTCTAGGCTCTTTTCCCAACGACCTTTGTGATGACGTATGGGCCTTCCTAGCTTGGTCATAGCTTTCCATTTTTAACTTCTTTAGTTTTTTGGAAAACCTTACGTATGACCCAATCTCTTTCTCTAAATGTTTTGCATCTGATATTTTTGTTAAAATACTTGGCCATTTTTTGTTGATGAGCAGCAAGTTGTATGGAAGCATGTTCTCTCATTTCATCAATTCTATCAAGGCTATAATTCATGAGTTGTTGATTTGAATCTTCTTTGAGACATCGGTAAAGTGGGGAGGAATATTTCCTTCAGCTAGAATCCCTACTTCGCGTCCAAATGCCAGTGAGAAAGAGGTTTCTCCAGTTGACAAACATGTAGTTGATCAGTAGGACCACAAGACTCCTAGAAGTTCATCTGCCCATAATCCTTTCATTTTCTCCGACATTTTCTTTATTGTTTTCATGACTGTATTGTTGGAAGATTCAGCTTGACCATTGGCTAGGGGAAAACGTGGGGTTGAGAAGCTTAATTTGATTTCCTAATTTTTGCAAAAGTATTGGAAACAGTTGTTGATGAATTGGAAATCATTGTCGGTTACAATCTATTTTGGTAGACCAAATCGACAAATGATGTTCTTCTAAATGAAGGTTTGTACCTCTTTATCTCGTATTTTTGGCAAAGGCTTCTGCTTCAATCCACTTGGAGTAGTAGTCTGTAAGGGCGAGCATGTAGAGTCATTGTCCTAGGGCGGCTGTAAGTTTTCCAACGATATACATTCCTCATTTCATGAATGGCCAAGATGAAAGAATTGGATTGAGCCTTTCAAGTGGTAAGTGTGAGACTGGGGCAAATCTTTGACACCTTTCGCATTTACGGGTGAAGTCGGCTGAGTCTGCCCGTACAGTTGGCTAGTAGTATCCTATCGTATGGGCTCGACATGCCAGACTCCTTCCACCAAAGTGATTTCCACACTCTCATTCATGTAGCTCAGCCAATACATATTGGGCTTCCTCGGGAATAATGTATTAAAGATAGGGTCCAGAAAAAGACCTCCTTAAAAGTTGACCATCATGGAGTATGAACCTGGTCGATGGATCTTCCGAGCCTCAGTTTTGTCTTCTGGCATCATGCCATTCTGTAAAAATCTCACTATTGGAGTCATTCATGAGTCGCCTTGTGTGACAGTGGTGACTTTTTTGGTTCCTCATTTCCAGATTGTTGGTAATTACAAATACACCATAGGAATAGATTGGCGTTTGTCCCCTTGCATTGTCAAACCAAGAGTGGCTAACATGTCTGCATGAGTATTCTCAATTCTTTTACCTTTTGAGATTGTTAGTTCCTCAAATTTCGATTGGAGCTCTTTTACCTTTTGTAAGTAGGAGGCCATTTGAGGACCTCGTGCTTGATAACATCCTTGAAGTTGATTGACAATCAATTGGGAGTCTGATTTCACTTCTAACTTTTTGGCTCTAAGTTCTTTGGCCAAGTTGAAACCGGCTATTAGAGCTTTATATTTGGCTTCATTGTTTGAGACTTTGAAGCCACACTTGACTACCTGTTGCAATGTGTCAGCTTCAAGAGTGGTGATCACAACTCTCAACCCGCAGCCTCGCTTATTGCTGGACCCGTCGACTGCAAGTTTCCAGATGGTTGATGGCTGGATACATTGGACTTCCAACTCGGCTGGTACTTGTAGACATGGGCTACAGTCGGCCACGAAATCTTCTTGGGCTTGTGAATTGATTGAAGTCTGTGGTTGATAAGTGATGTCGTGCCCCCAAGCTCTAAACCCCATTTTGTCAATCTTCTAGAGAGCTCGGCTTATGGAGATTGTTCCCCAAAGGAAATAAAGTATAAACGGTGATAGGATGCCCTTGAAAATAGGGGCGAAGCTTCTGAGCCACAGTTATCAAGGCAAATACCAACTTCTCCATTTGAGTGTAGTTCGTTTCCGCGTCGAGTAAAGCCTTACTTACATAGTAGACTGTGGGTTGTATTCCCTCTTCTTCCTTGACCAAAACTGACTTACTACCTTCTCTGAAACACCTAGGTAGAAGGAAGAGTCTTTCGTTGTCGACTGGCTTCGAAAGAAGTGGCGCAGTAGTCAAATATCTCTTGAGTTCCTTTAAAGCTTCTCTGCAGGCTGGGGTCCATTCGAAGTTCTTTGCTTTCTTAAATGCTGATAAGAATAAAAAAAATTTTCTGTAGACTTGGAGATGAACCTATTCAGAGTAGCAATCCTCCCTACAAGTCGCATGACATCCTTTGGGCTCATAGGTGAGAGAATACTAATGATTGACTTGATCTTATCCGGATTGGCTTCTATCCCCCGTCGAGTGATCTTATATCCAAGAAACTTGCTTGAAGCGACACCAAAAGTGCATTTTGTGGGATTCAGTTTCATGCCGTATCTCCTCATTGTGTCGAATGTCTGTTCTAAGTGTGACAGATGTTGGTTGGCTTCCAATGATTTTACTAACATGTCGTCTATGTAGACCTCCATAGTTTTCCCAATTTGTTGAGAGAATATTCTATTAACAAGGCATTGGTAGGTAGCTCCAGCATTTTTGAGGCCAAAAGGCATTACATTGTAGCAATAGATACCTTTTTTAGTCATGAAGGCTGTCTTTTCCTGGTCGTTTAGATGTATGAGGATTTGATTTTAGCCTGAGTAGGCATCCATGAAGCTTAATAGCTCATGTCCTACTATAGCGTCAACCATTGCATCGATGTGAGGTAGAGGAAATGAATCTTTAGGACATGCCTTATTCAAATTAGTGAAGTCAATGCAGACTCGCCACTTCTCATTCTTCTTTCAAACTACGAACATGTTGGCAAGCCACTCCGGGAATTGGACATCTTTGATGGCTCCATTTTGTAATAATTTCTGATCCTATTCGTCAATGATTTGATTTTTCTCTGGAGCAAACTTTTTTCTCTTTTGTCTGATAGGAGGGTAGTCTAGGTCCACATGGTTTATGGGTAATCAACTCAGGGTCAATCCCGGTCATGTCTTTGTGAGACCATGTAAAACAGTCGTGTCGCTTCTTTAAGAAGTCAATCAATTCATCTTGGGATCTAGATTAGCCCCGATCTAAGCCTTATATCCACTAACATGCGTCTCAAGAGTTGATTCCTTACTCTGCCATCTCTGATGAATTGAATTTTTATCTTCGCGATTTTGTCAAACTTTATTTCGTGATAACCCCATTTTCAATGGTTTGTTCTGCTTTAAGTGCTCCGTCTGTGTTTTTCCCTGCAAAAATAACACACAAAATTAAAATTGCTACAACATGTATACACAAAATACAAAAATAAAAATTTAAATAAAAATAAAAATAAAAATTTTACATGGGTTGCCTCCCTACTAGCGTTAAATTTATCATCTTCAGCCAGACGTGTTTAAAGTGTTGGATAATATGACCCATAGCGTCACTATTTGCACAGATCATTGTGTTGTTGTAGCAAATTAACTATGTAATAAGGAATTGCACTCTCATCATTTGTGATTAGATCACCATAGATATATAAATGAAGAGAGGTCCCTATGATTAGTTCCTGGATTGAGATGATATGAGACAGTATCAGTCCACGAAGGATTAATCATTAAATATCCCTAGCCGTAGTATTATCGAGACTGGACATCGATAATGCGGAATAGGCTAGTATTGCACTTGTGTGCGTTGTGAGGGCACAACGGCATAGTTCTCATATATATAAGTATTGGATACTTATGCAAGTGCGATAGGAGGTCGTGTTTCACCGATGGTACGGGAAACAGCTTCGCTCTGGATAGACCCCTCGGAATCCCATTGGTATTATGACTATGTGTCTATGGGAGGCCGACATCAAGGTAGGTGTATTGTCTTAACCTGAGACTTACATCGCTAATACTTAAGATAATCGATAGACTTTGGTCTTGGTGGTAGGGGACTTTAAACGGGTTCTGTGTACACCACTTCTGGTTTATCAGAGAGTCATAGTGTATTGGGTGTGATGTCAAGACGGAAGTGTCACTTCAGTCATATTGGAGTTGATGTCACGCAGGATACGGTACTGGTGCTCTTGAGTGTTGCGCAACCAATCGGGATATTGTGACCAGGTCATGTATATCCGATTATGAGACTATGTTACCAGACATCCGACATGTGCTCTTCGGACGGGGCAACACTTATCCAGCCCCAGCCCTAGCACGTGACTATCCGATACTGGGCCAATATACACAATACTACGGTATACTACGCTTGATATACAGATCTATATATTCCTGTAAGAATATTTCTGGAGAATTGGGTAGGCATGGCGCTTGCTAGAAGCCAACCTTGTCTTGTAAATCGATATAACGTAGTACGAGGTACTTACGTGTTCGGACAGTCCGACGATCGTATTTACTGCCAACATATCCGGAGATCTCATGGTCGCTTCCTGAAGATTCACCGATGACGTATGACTCGCACTTTGATTAATCTGGGATTAATTAGAAGAGAGAGATAGAATTAATCTGAGATTAATTCGATGAGAGAGAAAATTAATCTGGGATTATTTGCGGAGATATTTTATCTGGGAAAAATATTAATTAAAGAGAGAGAACGATTAATTTGGAATTAATCGATAAATTAATATTTCGATATATTAATCGAAATTGATTTTGACGCGGAATTAAAATTAGATTTTATTCGGGCGAACGAATTAATTTAGAATTAATTCGTTAGCGACGTGAATAGTGAATTCGCTAGGCGTAATCACTTAATTACGACGCGACGGAAAATTCGTTAATTTGGAATTAGCGAACCCGAGCCCGAGAGTGATTGCGAGCGCATTCGCATTTCGAATTCGAGCGCGGCACGCGAGTCACATCAAGCGTCAAATCGTTTGTCACATCATGCGTCAAATCAATTGTCCACTTTGAGTGATGTGACTTGACAACATGTCACTTTATTAAAGTGATGTGATGTGACTTAAAGTAAAAAGTTGAAATGATGGGTGATAAGTTGATTGAAAGCTTTTGCTTTAATTTTAAATAGAAAAAGTAAATGGTTTATTAAATAATTTTGGAAATTATATAAACCTTTTTACATTTTTATTTTCTAACTTATCAACTTATCATTCTCTCTCTCCAAATGCAAGGCATACGGTTTCTCTTTTCCCTCTCATTTCTTCTCCTCTTCTTCTCACACGGCTTCAAGCCGATTTTCTTCTTGATTTTTCTGGTTTCACCGAATTTTTGAGAAGCAAATTGAAGAGACTTAGTGCTAGCACACCATGAGTGATACATAGGTGATAGGGAAGTGATTCTTTGAGCATGGAAGCTTGAAGCTTGGAGCTTCCATGGAAGTCATCCATGGCCGAAAATGGAGGAGACTTTCACAGCCCCAACCGTGCAACCAGTGCGTTCCAGTTCCAGAAGTCATTGCCGAGCTTGGAGGGAGGCAAAAACGCAACTTGTGTTCATTTCATCAAACCGAATCAATGTGAGTATATTCCGCCCTCCTTTGTTGTATTCATACTCGTTTTTTTATGCTTGATTTGTTGATCTTGGGACTTGATTGAACTCCTACAATGGTATCAGAAGCTATTGATTGCATAAAAACGAATTAGGGTTCTTGAGCAAATTTGGGGCTTTTTGATTTAAGCATGATTTTAACAAATTGTTTGTTTAAGAATGCTTGTATATGATTTAATTTGAGTTATATGTAATCATTTTGATGAAAAATTAATTGGATTGATTTTCCCCAATTTGCTTAATGTTGGCCAAAACTTTAAATTGGGCAAAATCGATTTTGACTTGTTTTGGTTAAATTGATTGTTTAAGCATGCTTGGATGATGTTTAATTGAGATTGTGCATGATCAATTTCAAGAAATTTGGTTGGATCTAATTTTCAATTTTCCCCCCAAAATTGAAGCTTGGACCGAAAATATGAACCCTAAATTGGCTTGGCATTATTTTGTTTTTTTTGATCATTGGGTGACTTAAAACAATTGGGTAATGTTGTATTGAAGTTTAATTGGATTGAATTTTGATTTGGAACATTTTGCCCAAAATTAGTGGGTTGGCCGAAAATCAAAGGCATGAAATTCATGGTGATTTTTGTTGTTTGATTCATTGGATGAGTTAAACTGATTTGGGAAATGATGATTGTGGATTCAATTGGATTGAAACCGAATCGAATTGAAAAACCCCTAATTGCCGAGACTTGAAAGCATGTAAATTGGGTTTGATTTTAATTGAATTGTGTTGGACACTATTTGGTTGTTAAAGTGCATGATTAGTTAGGCTAATTGATGTTTTAGAAATGTTAATTGGGTAATTGATTGTGTATTACACTTAGGTTAATTAATTGTGAAATTGGAATTTTATAAGTTAATCAATTTGGGCTTGATTTTGGAATTGGGCTTGTTAGGTTGTAATTGGCTTTTGAGCTTTGTTGTAACAAAGTTGGGTTTAGGCAAAATTGGTTGGATCCAATTAGGCCCAAAACCGAATTCAAAGGTCCAATTATGACTTAATGGACCTTAATTATTTAATTGGGCCTAATGGGCCAAAATTATTTAAAGGCTTATGGGGTAACTCCCGATTGGACTTTGGTTGCGGGTTTGACCCGAGTTGACCAAAAGTCCACGCCTCAAGAAATTAATTAAAAGGCCATTGGACTTTAATTAAATTAATATTGGATATTAATCGGGCTTTGAGACCCGTAACGATTAAATTTGGAATTTAAGTCGTAAAGGTTTATTTATAAAGTGCAATATTTAATTTGGAATTAAATAATGAATTAGAATTAAATACGTATTAAATTGGATTTAATCATGTATTTAATTTAATTAGTAGAAATCGTACTTTGAGTACGTGTTCGCAATACGAGTTTGATGACTCGAACAAAATCAAATCTTTGTTTGAACATTGGATGATCACTAATTATCAAGATTAATTAATTTGATTAGATGATTGATAACATGCTTGTATGAATACATGGTTGTGATGTTTGAATAATGTATATCGGATGGATATTAGCCGGGGTGGGGCGATTTTGGAAATATAATAAATTTGATTTATTAAATTGGACCTGCGTGTCCAGCCTTATCTCCTATTTCATTGTATTCTCTTCTCACCTATTCCCCTCTATGTATGAGGTTTCTTTAGAAGTGTAGTGTAACGGGTAGAAGTAGTACATGTGCTAGCTTGAGTGAGAAAGGGAGAGATTTGATCTAGGATCAATGTGTTAAGTATCCATCCGCATATCATTATTATTATTTCATACTCGCTTTATTATGTATTTAGAATGCATGTTTAAGGGTGTATGATGATGAGACCTTAACAAAGATAATTAAATTGGTAGCCAATTTACACGCGAAAAACCCTCGTTTTATATTAAGCATATATCCTTCCATTGAATGATTCTTGTTCAAGATCCGAAGTGGCATTGGTTTTTATTGGCCAAAGTCAAGCCTTTGTCAATCAAGGATGTACTTGAATCATGAGAGTTTTGTTGCATATCGGTGTCTTGTCCAAATCGTGATTTTTATTGGCCAAAGTCAAGATCACTTTTTGTCCAATGACATTGATTACGAAACTTTCCTCGTCAATGGGTCCCGCTTAACTGGAATCATTAGGTTTGTTTTTTGCCAAAGCCAAGGCCTAGATGATTCGGAGGATAGGGTTAGGAAATGTAATGGATACATTGACATATATACATATGTTTCGGACTTGGATGTCCACCTAACCGGATCTAGGAATTGGATGAGATCCAATTGATCATAGAGATCTACCTAAGTTAAATAGCATACAACTTTTATTGGCCAAAGTCAAGGTTGTGTGTTATTTAACGGGATCCTAGCCCACTAGGAAACGCGGTTCCCGAGTACTCCACAGAGGGTTAGAGACTCGACGAAAAATAGTGGGAGGCAAGTATTGAATTTGCAACATTCGTTCGAATACTCGCTAAACACGCTCATTTTATTTTATTTCGTCATATTAATCAAAAGTATTAGTTGGACTAATATTTTATGTTGTTTTAATAAACAGTTGGACTGTATTATAGTTGATTATATAATTGGATTATATTAATCAATATATTTGAATTAATTAATTTCAGTTTACAGTTGATTTTATAATTGGATTATAGTAATCAATGTAATTGAGGTTAATTAATTTGGATTATATTTGATTATATAGTTGGACTATTATAATCATTATAATAAATAGTACCACTAATCGTTGATTAAATAGTTGGACTATTGTAATCAAGATAAAATTGAAAGAGGATATTTAAAATATAATCTTGGATTAAAATATTTTAAATGATTTAATTTTCAAATTGGGAATAATTTCAAGATGGTCTTGAAATTAATATTATTTTATTTGATAAAATAATGAATTAATGTTATGCCTAAAGCCCGGAGTAAGCGAATAATGGAATATGAAATTGGAAATTCATATAATGATAACTTTAGAGCTTAATCCATTATACTTGTCAAAGTAGACTCCCTAATTTCTGAATCAGATTAAGGATTAGGTCTTCTAGGAAAGTAATAGAACAAATCCTAAGAGGAATTGAAGACGAGCAAGGCTCTTACTTCAAATATGTTTATCATAATTATGTTCACAACTAGTATTGAAATTGGATTTTAAATACTTAGTGTGATACATAAAATATGTACTGTTGTGCAGAATCTGCTTTAAGCAGGATACTGACTTCAGATGAGATTACTCTGCGAATCGAAACGGGACGAAAGTCGCTGTTTCGATCGTAGATACCTAAGTTTAGGAACTACCCTTTGGGTGTGTACTTAAATTAGGAACTGTTATAATGTAACTAGTTTGACTAGAAACATTATCTCTTTATCAGTGTTTAACCCACTGCGGGTGAACCTTTATATTCTAAAACACTAAAGTGTTTTATTATATAAAGATGATACTGAGATAAATACATTAGATGTAAATAACAGAATTTATATTTTGAATATAATAAAATCTCAAACATATAAATGACAAATAATAGCTCAAATTGATTTGATCAATAGAGACTTATTTATGGCATTGTTGTCTAGGACACAATTAAACGAGACACGTCAGTTAGACGGTGTGTCCGAACTAAAACGAATTTTGTTGGACATGATAAGGTTTATCACGAGTCGCTCTGAGCTATCATTTCCTTCAAACAGGATATGTATTAACAGTGCAAAACTTATTTAGAATAAGGTTCCATATAAATCTGTTTGACAGATATCATATAGGATATGAACAGGAAAGAAACGGGGTTTTTTCTACTCCTAATAATTTGGGTATGCCAGGCATAACGTTTGGATGATACCAAACTAAAACCCAAATTGGATAAGTGCCAATATAGGTTATCCTGAAGGAAACCATAAGTATAGTACTTAGAAATCTCACAAGAGAACAATATGATTGTTGCTCACCATGCGGTTTTCCTGAGAGGAATACCGATATGCAGTGGTCAGTGGGAGGATAGTGATACTCGATGAAAATCGGAGTAATACTGTTCATTGCACGAAGTCATTAATGGAACACAAATAGTTCATCTATGATGAATCTATACCATTAATCTTCAAATACACAAGAAACTAGTAGATCGGATAGAGTCAGAAAACAACCTAGGGTATGGGTTTCTGATCTAACCTCTTAAGATGTCAATCTTATGGAGGTGTACCATCCGACTACGTTTAGAGGAAGTGATACGAGGGTATCGACTATCTGTTATGGCAAAGTGCCATGAATCCGAAATGGATTCCATGCATAACAACTATTTTGGATACTAGTTGTTGTACCATAAGGCATTGTGCCTATGGTACATTAACGTCTTCAAAGAAGACATACATGGATGGCAACATACCAACGTACAAAGCTAGGCTTTTGACGGAAAGTATCGTTATCAACATTGTGTTAATAACGGTTCACACCTTTTACCTGTTGCCATGGTAAATCCATTTTGAAAATGCTTGAAAATAACTGTATATTTCATTTATGAAATGTGTCAGTTATAAATCAAAATCGCTTTCCTTCCTGAAAAGGAAACCTTTTGGAGATGTTTACAACATCCTGACGATTTTGTATAACCGACAAACAAGGTTTGCGGGTTATTCGATCAATGTTTGGATCAAGCAAGCATAAGGTTCTTGGAACTGACGTTTTGAAATAATCATAATGGTTTATGATTGACTCAAAACGAAATAATTCTTGTGTATATAAGGAGGTTAGTGGGAGGGCGCACTGACAGTGAAAATTCCCATAAAGCTAATTGTCGAAAGCTTGGCTTTCATAGAAATTCTCCGTAGAATTCTAGGGAGTAACAACCTTTATTCAAGGAATAAAGATCTACTGGGATAGATTTGGAGTTGTAACACTCTCTGGGAAATTGTACATTTAAAATGTACTTGTATTGGTGTCTCATACGCTTCGAGCATATGGAGTCACAATCGGGTCAATCCAAGTGATAGTCACTGGATTGAAGTTGAGAACATCTGTTAGTATCTCAGAGAACTAAGATGCTATCTTAAACTATGGAGAAGGAGAACTTGTAGTGACTGGGATCACTACTGCAAGTTTCCAAACAATAAAATACTACGGTACTATAAAGTTTTGAATACGGGGACAGTGAGCTGGAAATCTTCCTAGCAAATAACTGTTGCCGAATAAACAACAATGCGGATTATTGCTGCAGCTGAGGCAGCAATAGAAGACCATCTGGGTCGAAAATAAATCTAATAAGATTAGATAAAGTTTCTGTTAGCAGCTGAGCTAGGCGTCAGCATAGGCTAGGATAATAAAGGTCTCATCGACGATCCATATATATATACTTCTATATCATCTGATTCGTTCGGATCATACATCGTGGCGATGTGATGATCGTGTAAATCGCGTCAGACGATAATTAAGCAAATCCGCTGACGAAAACCTTTCCTCAGCAATTTGAGCGAATGTACATAGTTCGGGTGTTAGCACTCGAGTGACTGGCTATGTGCAAGTGGGAGATTGTTGGATAATATGACCCATAGGTCACTATTTGCACAATCATTGTGTTGTTGTAGCAAATTACATGTAATAAGGAAATTGCACTCTCTCATTTGTGATTAGATCACCATAGATATATAAATTGAAGAGAGTGTTAGACATTATGTCCCATAGCGTCACTGTTTGTAAATGATATTGTATTATTGTACAAAATTAACTATGTGATAATGAAATTGCCTTTTGCCGTTTTGTAATATATTTACTTTGATTAATAAATGGCGAAAGTCCATATGATTAATACTGGATTGAGATGATATGAGACAGTATCAATCTATAAAGTTTAAATCATTAAATATCCCTAGTCGGAGTATTATCGAGATCGGACATCGATAATGCGGAATAGACTAGTATTGCGCTTGTGCACGTTGTGAGGGCACAACAGCATAGTTCTCATATATTTAAGTATTGGATACTTATGCAAGTGCAATAGGAGGTTGTGTTTTACCGATGGTACGGAAAACAGCTTCGCTCTGGATAGACCCCGCGGAATCCCATTGGTAGTATGTCTGCGTGTCTATGGGAGGCCGCATCAGGGTAGGTGTATATGGTCTTAACCTGAGACTTACATCGCTAGTACTTGCGACAATCGGTAAACTTTGGTTTTGGTGGTTGGGGACCCTAACCGGTTCTGTGTACACCTCTTCTGGGTTTATCGAGAATCGTAGTGTACTGGATGTGATGTCAAGATGGAAGTATCGCTTCAGACATATGGAGGCGATGATCACGCAGGGCACAGAACTAGTACTCTATAAAAGGTTGCAACCGTCGGGACAATATGACTAGGTCAGGATTGTCTGATTTAAAGAGACTAGCTGCTTGATGTCCGATATATGTTTCGTACGGGGCAGACACATCTCCAGCCCCAGGCCTAGCATGTGATCATCCGATACTGGATCGATGTACGCAATACTACGGTATACTACGCCTGATACAGATCTTATATTCCTATAAGAATATTTCTGGAGAATTGGGTAGGCATGGCGCTTTGCTAGAAGCCAACCTTGTCTTGTAAATCGGTAAAGACGTAGTACGAGGTACGTACGTGTTCGGATTATCCGACGACCGTATTTACTGCCAAAATATCCGGAGATCTCTTGGGTCGCTTCCTGAAGATTCACCTATGATATTTGATTCGAACTTAATTAATCTTGGATTAATTGCGGAGAAACTTTATCTCGGATAAAGTGCCTTATTAGAGAGAGAGAACGATTAATTTGGAATTAATCGATAAAATTATTATATTCGATATAATAATCGAAATTCGATTTCGACGCGAAATTAAAATTAGATTTTAATTCGGGCATACGAGTTAATTTAGAATTAATTCGTAAGCGACGTAAATAATAATTTCGCTAGGAGCGATTATTTATTTAAATCCGATTTAATTAACGTCGCGACGCTAGCTCGGTATTTCGGAAATATCGAACCCGAACGCGTGAGTGGACGTGGGCCCACTTTCATTGGAAACGTGTGGGGCCCACATGACACTTGTCATTATATGCATTATTTTATTGATAAGGCATTGCATGTTAATAGTGTACAAACACTCTAAGGCATTGCATGGTGATAGTGTGCATTTCACTCAAAGGCTTTGCATGGAGTTTGAGTGTTTGACACTCTAAGCCATTGCATGGTTTATGTCATAGATTTATTATTAATTTAATAAATTATAACATAAATATAAATTGATTTTTGGTAATACAAAAATTAATTAATCAAGACATTACACAAAAACTCTCTCTTCTCTCTCAAATTGCCGTGAACTCCATTGACAAGGCAAGGAAGATTTGATCTTCCTTTCTCCATTTTGCTAGCACAAGCAAGGGATCAAAAGAGGTGATAGGGAAACCATCAAAGAGCTTGGAATACAAGAGCTTGGAGCTTCAAGTCTTCTTCCTCCTCTTGGCCGAATCCTCCACCACTTGGAGCTTCTACCATTTGATCATCTACTTCATCACACAGGCATTGTAAGTATGATTCCGCCATACTTCATGTTTATATATATTCTTTATAGTATTTCACATGCTTAATCTTTGTTTGGGACATATTATAGAAACCAACAATGGTATCATTGAGCTAGGTTTAAGCATGAAATACTTTAGGTTAAAATTTGGGAAATTGATTGAAGCATGTTCTTGTGAAATTTGATGAATGAGTATGCTTATATGTATGTTAAATGACATTATATGAAATCAATTTTATGAAAAATGCATTGGATGATTTTTCCCCAAAATTTTGACCTTGGCCGAATGGGTGTGATAAATTGATTGAAGCATGTTCTTGTGAAATTTGATGATAAGTATGCTTGCATGTATATAGAATGATATTACATGGAATCAATTTTATGAAAAATGCATTGGATGATTTTTCCCCAATATCTTCACCTTGGCCGAATGGCATGATGAAATTGATATAAGCATGTTCTTATGAAATTTGATTAATAAGTATGCTTGCATGTGTATAACATGATGTTATATATGAATCAATTTTATGAAAAATGCATTGGATGATTTTTCCCCAATCCATCCATGCCTTGGCCGAATGTGTTGCTACTTGGAGTGGATTGAAATTTTTGTGTTTAAGATCATTAGATGACTTAGAACGTGTACGGGACGTAGATTAGTAATTCAATCGGATTGAAAACAAATCGACACAAAAAACTCACCTTGGCCGAATGTACAAGGACATGAAATGGAGTTGATTTTTGATAAAATTAATGTTGGACATTTAATTTGCAAATACATGATTAATAAATTAAATGGGTATTTTTGAAATATTTGGTTTAATATATTAATCTTGGTATTACACTTTAATTAATTGGACTTTAATGTTTGGAATATTAAAATTTAATTAATGGGCTTTAATAATTTAATTGGGCCTTATGGGCTTAAAATTGGTTTTATGGCACTTAAGGGTGATTCCTTATTTGGGCTTGGCAATTGGGTTTGACCCACATTGACCAAAGCCCAAGCCTTAATAAATCAATTCTAAGCCCATTTGACTTGAATTAAATTCAACATTGGATGTTATTGGGCTTTGAGACCCAATAGGATTAGATTTAGAATCTAAGTCTTTAAAGCATATTAAAAGTGTAAACATTTGATTTGGAATTAAATAATTGGATTAGTATTGAATACGAATTAAATTAGATTTAATTAGTAGTTCGATATAATTCGCGAATTCGTACTTTATGTACTTATTCTCAATCGAGTTGGACTCGCACAAAATCAAACCGTTGTTTGAACATTGGATGATCACTTTAACAAAGACTAATTAATTGGATTAGATTGGTTGTAAAAGCATGTCTTGTTTGAATATATATGTATGTGATGAATGAATAGTGTATATCGGATGGATATTAGAAGGGAAAGGGTAATTTTAGAAATTATTGTAAATTTGGAATTTATAATTGGACCTGCGTGTCCAGCCTTATCTCTTTATCTCTTTGTATTCTCTTCTCACCTAATTCCCCTCAATGTAAATGAGGTTTCTCTTATTGTATTATGTAATTGGGTAGTTGTAGAATAGTGCTAGCGGGGAGAGGAAAGGGAGTGATTTGTTCTAGGAACAAGTTGTTTAATATCCATCCGCATATCACTATTACTTTACTTTACGCGCTTTATGATGTTTTAGAAGCATGCTTAAGGGTGTATGATGATGAGACCTAACAAAGATAAATAAATTGGTTGCCAATTACGCGAAAAATCCCTCAATTTATATTAAGCGAATATCCTTCCATTGAATGGTTCTTGTTCAAGATCCGAAGTTGGCATTGGTTTGTTGTTTTTGACCAAAGTCAAGACCTTTGTCAACCTAGGATGTACTTGAATCATGAGAGTTTTGTTGCATATCGGTGTCTTGTCCAAATCGTGATTTTTATTGCCAAAGTCAAGGTCACTTTTGTCCAACGACATTGATTACGAAACTTTCCCTCGTCAATGGGTCCCGCTTAACTGGAATCATTAGGTTTGTTTTTGGCCAAAGCCAAGGCCTAGTTGATTCGGAGGATATGGTTAGGAAAATGTATTGGATACATTGACATTATACATATGTTTCGGACTTGGATGTCCACCTAACCGGATCTAGGAATTGGATGAGATCCAATTGATCATGGAGATCTACCTATGTTAAATAGCATACAATTTTTTATTGGCCAAAGTCAAGGTTGTGTGTTATTTAACGGGATCCTAGCCCACTAGGAAATTCGATTTCCCGAGTTCTCTACAGAGGGTTAGAAACTTGAAGAAAATAGTGGGAGGCTATTATTGAATTTGCAATTTCGTTCAGATACTTAGCCTTACGCGTCTTTCAAAATCATTTCGTCAATATTTTAATAATTAGTTGGACTAATATATTTTATTTTTGTAACAGTTTGACTGTACCCATAACATCGTTGACTTTATAGTTGGACTATAGTTGTCAAGATGATGGCAAAGGTAATATCCGCGACATAATCATGGGCGATAATGTCTTCAAAGGGACAAACTTTGCCGACTGGGAAATGAACCTCAAGATAGTGCTTGGGGCTGAGAGGATACTGTATACTATTCAGAGACCTCTCCCGCCTAAACCCACTGAGCCACTGGAGCTAGAGTTATGGAAAACTCATAGTGATGATTGTGACCAAGCTCAGTCAGTTATGCTAGCTGCAATGACCCAGCATTTCAGACGCCAGAATAGGGACTTGGATCCCTATAACATGATGGCAAGATTGCGTGATCTTCACCGCACAATAAGAGCGGATGAAGAGGTACGAGCTAGTAAGGAAACTCTTCCGCTCCCGGATGACAGATGGCGCATCAGTTGAAGCCCACGGGACTCAAATGATCGCCGATATTGATGAGTTGGCCAATATGGGAATAGTCTTGGAGGCTGAGCTGACTATAGATATGATCTTGCAGTCACTTCCTGATACTTGGAAACAAATCATAGTCAACTACAAGTTGATGGATACAGATGACACTCTTGGAGAGCTGTTATCTATCTTGAAGGAGTCCGAAAGGGAACTCCTAAAGGGGAGCAAGCGCGAGGCGCATTTTGCATCGACCTCTCATGCGCCAAAGGGTGGCCCCAAGGCAATTGGAGGTGCAAGGAAGAAGAAGTTCAAGAAAAGGGCAAAGGCAAGTTGACAGTGGCTTCTAGGAAGCCAAAGGACAAATCTCACGACATCTGCCTCAACTGCGGCAAGAGGGGTCACTGGAAACGTGACTGCCGAATGGGCAAAGGGCAGAAGGAGGATATCAAGGATGGCAAGGCTATCGCTTCTGGTATGTTTGTTATTGAGATAAATATGAATACTTCTAGTTTTAAAAATTGGATTTTTGATTCTGGTTGTGGTGCTCATATTTGTACTGATGTGCAGGATCTGCAGATAGCAGGGTGCTGGCATCCGGGGAGATGGATCTACGGGTTGGAAACGGAACACCAGTTGCTGTTTTGGCCGTAGGGACTTTTGTTTTAGAACTGCCCTCAGGGCATGAACTTAAACTTTTGAACTGTTATTTTGTACCTAGTTTAACTAGGAATATTATATCTGTATCCTTGTTAACCCAGCAGGGTTACACTTTTGTATTCAGGAACACTGGGTGTTATTTATATAAAAATGATGCAGAAATTTGCACAGCTGTTGCAAATAACGGTCTTTATATTTTGAATATAAATGAATCTCCTAAAATGACAAACAAAAGGCTCAAGGAAATAATCTAAAAGATGAAGCTTATATGTGGCATTGTCGTCTGGGACACATCAACAAGACTCGCATATCCACACTTTCGAAGAGTGGGTACTTGGACGAATTTGATCCCAATTCATATGACGTCTGCGAATCTTGTCTTTTAGGCAAAATGCCTAAATCACCTTTTAGCGGTAAAGGTGAACGTGCCACAGAACTGTTGGCTCTTGTCATACTGACGTATGCGGGCCCATGTCTAGCCAGGCTAGAGGTGGATTTCACTACTTCGTAACCTTTACAGATGATGCATCTCGTTACGGTTATGTGTATCTTATGAGACACAAGTCGGAAACTTTTGAGAAATTCAAAGAGTTTCGACACGAAGTGGAGAAACAAACAGGGAAGAGTATTAAGACATTACGGTCAGACCGTGGTGGCGAATACTTAAGTTATGAGTTTCAAGATTACTTGAAAGAATATGGTATTCTTTCACAGTGGACTCCTCCTGGAACACCGCAATTAAACGGTGTGTCCGAACGGAAAACCGCACCTTGTTGGACATGGTAGGTCAATGATGAGTCGCACTGAGCTACCAATATCCTTCTGGGGATACGCATTAAACAGTGCTATACTTATTTTGAATAAGGTACCGTCGAAGTCTGTTGAACAGACTCCATATGAGATATGGACAGGAAGGAAACCAGGTTTCTCTTTCCTGAAGATTTGGGGATGCTGGGCATATGTTAAACGTTTGGAAGGTACCAAACTTGAACCCAAATCTGATAAATGCCTTTTCGTAGGATATCCTAGGGAAACCAAAGGATATTACTTCTATCACCCACAAGAGAACAAAGTATTTGTTGCTCTACAAGCATTTTTCCTTGAGAAGGATTTTTTAAATGCAGTGGTAAGTGGGAGGAAAGTAGAACTCGATGAAGATCGTAGTGATACTGTTCCTGGCAATGAATCAACGACGGAACAAGAACAGACCGTCCGGGATGAGTCTGTACCACAAACTTCACATACACAAGGACCGCGTAGGTCGGAGAGAGTCAGAACAGTACCTGAGAGGTATGGGTTCCTGATCTCACCTCATATAGATATTAATCTTATTGAGGATAATGAGCCGGCTACGTATGAGGAAGCGATACAAAATATCGATTCCGCTTTATGGCAAGAAGCCATGAAGTCCGAGATGGATTCCATGTACGCCAACCAAGTTTGGACACTGGTTGATGCACCAGAAGGCGTAAAGCCTATTGGATGCAGATGGATCTTCAAGAAGAAGACCGACATGGATGGCAACATACAAACGTACAAAGCTAGGCTTGTAGCGAAGGGGTATCGTCAACAATATGGTATTGATTATGACGAAACCTTCTCACCCGTTGCCATGATTAAATCCATTCGGATAATGCTTGCAATAGCTGCATATTTCGACTTCGAGATATGGCAGATGGACGTTAAAACCGCTTTCCTTAACGGAAACCTTTTGGAGGATGTTTATATGCAACAGCCTGACGGTTTTATCGTACCTAGACTTGCAAACAAGGTTTGTAAGTTAAATCGATCCATTTATGGATTGAAGCAAGCATCACGGTCATGGAATCAGCGTTTTGATGAGATCATAAAGGAATATGATTTCGTGCAAAACGCAGATGACCCTTGTGTATACAAGAAGGTTAGTGGGAGAGCACTTACTTTTATTGTCCTTTATGTCGACGACGTATTGCTATAGGCAATGACATTCCCATGCTGACGTCGGTGAAAGCTTGGCTTTCATTAAAATTCTCCATGAAAGATCTGGGAGAAGCAGCCTTTATTCTTGGAATAAAAATCTACAGGGATAGATCTAGAAAGCTGCTTGGACTCTCCCAGAGTACATACATTGATAAAGTGTTGAAGCGATTCAACATGGAACAATCCAAGAGGGGATTGGTTCCAATGGTACGAGGTACCTCTCTGTCTAAGGACATGTGTCCTAAGACTCAGGAAGAGAGGGACAACATGAGTCGGATACCGTTCGCCTCGGCAGTCGGATCGATCATGTATGCCATGATATGTACACGACCTGATGTCTCATATGCTTTGAGCATGTGCAGTCGCTATCAGGCCGATCCAGGTGAAGGTCACTGGATAGCAGTTAAGAATATCCTTAAGTATCTTAAACGAACTAAGGATGCTTTCTTAATTTATGGAGGTGGAGAACTTGCGGTATCTGGGTATACCGATGCAAGTTTCCAAACCGACAAGGATGACTACAAGTCGCAATCCGGGTACATTTTTTGTTTGAATAACGGAGCAGTGAGCTGGAAATCTTCCAAGCAAGATACTGTTGCCGATTCAACAACAGAAGCGGAGTACATCGCTGCATCTGAAGCAGCAAAGGAGGCAGTTTGGATCCGAAAGTTCCTAATCGGATTAGGAGTAGTTCCGTTAGCAGCTGAGCCCGTTCCATTGTATTGTGACAATAACGGGGCTATAGCACAGGCTAAGGAACCAAGGTCTCATCAACGGTCCAAGCATGTTCTTCGACGTTACCATCTGATTCGGGAGATTATACATCGTGGCGATGTAAAGGTCGAGAAGGTCACATCAGATGACAACATTGCAGATCCGCTGACGAAGGCTGTTCTTCAGCAAGTTTTTGAACGACACATACATAGTTCGGGTATTAGATGCTTGAGTGACTGGCTATAGGCCAAGTGGGAGATTGTTAGACATTATGTCCCATAGCGTCACTGTTTGTAAATGATATTGTATTATTGTACAAAATTAACTATGTGATAATGAAATTGCCTTTTGCCGTTTTGTAATATTATTTACTTTGACTAATAAATGGCGAAAGTCCATATGATTAATACTGGATTGAGATGATATGAGACAGTATCAATCTATAAAAGTTTAATCATTAAATATCCCTAGTCGGAGTATTATCGAGATCGGACATCGATAATGCGGAATAGACTAGTATTGCGCTTGTGCACGTTGTGAGGGCACAACAGCATAGTTCTCATATATTTAAGTATTGGATACTTATGCAAGTGCAATAGGAGGTTGTGTTTTTACCGATGGTACGGAAAACAGCTTCGCTCTGGATAGACCCCGCGGAATCCCATTGGTAGTATGTCTGCGTGTCTATGGGAGGCCGCATCAGGGTAGGTGTATATGGTCTTAACCTGAGACTTACATCGCTAGTACTTGCGACAATCGGTAAACTTTGGTTTTGGTGGTTGGGGACCCTAACCGGTTCTGTGTACACCTCTTCTGGGTTTATCGAGAATCGTAGTGTACTGGATGTGATGTCAAGATGGAAGTATCGCTTCAGACATATGGAGGCGATGATCACGCAGGGCACAGAACTAGTACTCTATAAAAGGTTGCAACCGTCGGGACAATATGACTAGGTCAGGATTGTCTGATTTAAAGAGACTAGCTGCTTGATGTCCGATATATGTTTCGTACGGGGCAGACACATCTCCAGCCCCAGGCCTAGCATGTGATCATCCGATACTGGATCGATGTACGCAATACTACGGTATACTACGCCTGATACAGATCTTATATTCCTATAAGAATATTTCTGGAGAATTGGGTAGGCATGGCGCTTTGCTAGAAGCCAACCTTGTCTTGTGAATCGGTAAAGACGTAGTACGAGGTACGTACGTGTTCGGATTATCCGACGACCGTATTTACTGCCAAAATATCCGGAGATCTCTTGGGTCGCTTCCTGAAGATTCACCTATGATATTTGATTCGAACTTAATTAATCTTGGATTAATTGCGGAGAAACTTTATCTCGGATAAAGTGCCTTATTTAGAGAGAGAGAACGATTAATTTGGAATTAATCGATAAAATTATTATATTCGATATAATAATCGAAATTCGATTTCGACGCGAAATTAAAATTAGATTTTAATTCGGGCATACGAGTTAATTTAGAATTAATTCGTAAGCGACGTAAATAATAATTTCGCTAGGAGCGATTATTTATTTAAATCCGATTTAATTAACGTCGCGACGCTAGCTCGGTATTTCGGAAATATCGAACCCGAACGCGTGAGTGGACGTGGGCCCACTTTCATTGGGAAACGTGTGGGGCCCACATGACACTTGTCATTATATGCATTATTTTATTGATAAGGCATTGCATTTAATATGTACAAACACTCTAAGGCATTGCATGGTGATAGTGTGCATTTCACTCAAAGGCTTTGCATGGAGTTTGAGTGTTTGACACTCTAAGCCATTGCATGGTTTATGTCATAGATTTATTATTAATTTAATAAATTATAACATAAATATAAATTGATTTTTGGTAATACAAAAATTAATTATCAGACATTACAACAAAACTCTCTCTTCTCTCTCAAATTGCCGTGAACTCCATTGACAAGGGCAAGGAAGATTTGATCTTCCATTTCTCCATTTTTTGCTAGCACAAGCAAGGGATCAAAAGAGGTGATAGGGAAACCATCAAAGAGCTTGGAATACAAAGCTTGGAGCTTCAAGTCTTCTTCCTCCTCTTGGCCGAATCCTCCACCACTTGGAGCTTCTACCATTTGATCATCTACTTCACACAAGGCATTGTAAGTATGATTCCGCCATACTTCATGTTTATATATATTCTTTATAGTATTTCACATGCTTAATCTTTGTTTGGGACATATATATAGAAACCAACAGAGAGTGCCCTAGATTAAAAGTTCCTGATTGAGATATATGAGACAGTATCAGTCCACGAAGGATTATCATAAATATCCAGATCCCTACCGTAGTATTATCGAGACGGACATCGATAATGCGGAATAGGCTAGTATTGCACTTGTGTGCGTTGTGAGGGGCAACGGCATAGTTCTCATGAGATAAGTATTGGATACTTATGCAAGTGCGATGAGTCGTTGTTTCACCGATGGTACGGGAAACAGCTTCGCTCTGATAGACCCCTCGGAATCCCATTGGTATTATGACTATGTGTCTATGGGAGGCCGACATCAAGGTAGGTGTCATGGTCTTAACCTGAGACTTACATCGCTATACTTAACGATAATCGTAGACTTGGTCTTGGGTGGTAGGGACTTTAAAAAAACGGTTCTGTGTCACCACTTCTGGGTTTATCAGAGAGTCATAGTGTATTTTGGGTGTGGATGTCAAGACGGAAGTGTCACTCAGTCATATTGGAGTTGATGTCACGCAGGATACGGTAACTGGTGCTCTGAGTGTTGCGCAACCAATCGGGATATTGTGACCAGGCATGTATATCCGATTATAGAGACTATGGTACCAGACATCCGACATGTGCTTCGGACGGGGCAGACACTTATCCACCCCAGCCCTACACGTGACTATCCGATACTGGGCCAATATACACAATACTACGGTATACTACGCTTGATACAGATCTATATATTCCTGTAAGAATATTTCTGGAGATTGGGTAGGCATGGCGCTTTGCTAGAAGCCAACCTTGTCTTGTAAATCGATATAAACGTAGTAACAGGTTACTTACTGTTCGGACAGTCCGAGACGATCGTATTTACTGCCAACATATCCGGAGATCTCATGGGTCGCTTCCTAAAGATTCACACGATGACGTATGACTCGCACTTTGATTAATCTGGGATTAATTTAGAGAGAGAGATAGAAGTAAATCTGAGATTAATTCGATGAGAGAGAAAATTATCTGGGATTATTTGCGGAGATATTTTATCTGGGATAAATATTAATTAAAGAGAGAGAACGATTAATTTGGAATTAATCGATAAATTAATATATTCGTATATTAATCGAAATTGGTTTTTGACGCGGAATTAAAATTAGATTTAATTCGGGGCGAACGAATTAATTTAGAATTAATTCGTTAGCGACGTGAATAGTGAATTCGCTAGGCGTAATCATTAATACGACGCGATGGAAAATTCGTTAATTTGGAATTAGCGAACCCGAGCCCGAGAAGTGATTACGAGCGCATTCGCATTTTGAATTCGAGCGCGGCACGCGAGTCACATCAAGCGTCAAATCGTTAGTCACATCATGCGTCAAATCAATGTCACTTTGAGTGATGTGACTTGACAACAATGTCACTTTATTAAAAGTGATGTGCGTGACTAAAGTAAAAATTTTAAATGAATGGGTGTACTTTGATTGAAAGCTGTTTGGCTTTCAATTTTCCTCCAGACCCAGTAAACTGGTTTATTAAATAATTTGGAAAGTATCTAAAACCTTTTTACTTTTATTATTTTATCTACCTTATCATTCTCTCTCTCCAAAAATGCAAGACATACGGTTTCTCTTTTCCTCCTCATTTTCTTCTCGCTCTTCTTCACAGGCTTCAAGCCGTTTTTCTTCTTTGGATTTTTCCGTGGTTTCAGCCCGAAGTTTCAGAAGCAAATTGAGAAGACTTAGTGCTGAGCACACACCCATGAGTGATAATAGGTGATAGGGAAGTGATTCTTTGAGCTGAAGCTTGAAGCTTGGAGCTTCCATGGAGTCATCCATGCCGAAAATGGGGAGACTTTCCAGCACCCAACCGTGCGTTCACTATGCAGTTTCCAGAATCATTGCCGACTTGGAGGGAGGCAAAACGCAACTTGGTGTTTAATTTCATCAAAAACGAATTCAATGTGAGTATATTCGCGCACCGTCCTTTGTTGTGTTCATACGCGTTTTTTATGCTTGATTTTGTTGATCTTGGGACTTGATTGAACTCCTACATAAGACCATCCTCAAGAGGTTTCAAACAAGGTTTTGGATGTTCCTGATTGAGGACAATCCATGTGGTTGCTTTTGAAGGGTCTCTTCCAATGACGAGGTGAACAAAGGAATTTTATCTCATTCAGTGCTTTTGCT
>SKCR01015747.1:0-44270 GCA_019454045.1 Zanthoxylum bungeanum
CCATTTTCTTTCAACCAAAGCCAACCACCATCACCGAGATCCAGCCACCCTCACTGAGATCTAGTCAAAACCGAACAAAGCCGAGCCTTCGCCGAGTCTTAGCCACCACCGTCGAGACCGAAACCATCTCCACCTTTTTGTCGTGAGCTTCACCACAGAGAACCAACAGAGCCGAGACCCACCAGCCACCGAACCTTTGACCGAGATCCACCAAGCCGCGAGCCACCCTTGCCGTGACCGAGCCACTACCTTACCCAGAAATCGAGCCGAACCAGTCACACCGAGTCAAACACCAAGCCTTTGCCAAGCCGTGAGCCACCCTTGCCGAGCCGAATCAACCACAGATAGCCCACCTCGATATGAGACGCCTACCGCCAAGATCAAACCGAGCCACCCGTGCCAATTCCACCAATCCGTGAGATGCCGAATATCGAAACAACCACAGCCGTGAACCACCCTTACCGAGACACCCACTGCCGAGATACAGCCGAACCCATCAAGAGACCACCACAGAACCAGAAACTGAGACCAGTGACCAAACACCCACCACCAAGATCCGACCGAGAGCCACCACTGCCAAGCCCAAAATCGAGGAAACAAAGGTTCGAATTTCTGAATTATTAACATTAAAATTTGAAGAAATTAATTTGATAATTTGTGAGGAATTGGAAGTGTTGGATCTGATTTGTTGGACATTGGAAGTGTATTGGATTGATTCATAGTTTTGGGGGCGAAGTTGGGATTTGTGTGTGTTGATAGTTTTAGGGTGTATTGTGTGGAAACTCTGAGTTTTTAGGGGAGACCCTGCCGAAAATTCTGTGAAAATGCCGCTGAAAAGATCCAGGGCATCGATTTATGCCGCACCTACTTTCGATGATTTTAAATTCGTATCAGCTACTGCGGAGAAGAGATATGAGGATGAAATAACCCGGAAACACCACATTATGGAGAGAGGATTTGATATCAACCCAGGGTTATTTCCAGATATTGACATGATTATCACAGATCGGCACTGGCGAAAGCTTTGTCAGCAGCCTCACCCCGCCTATGCAGCTATTGTACGGGAGTTTTACACAAATGCTTATGAGCATCGTGCGTGTGTGGTAATGGTGAGAGGTCGACAGATATCATTTGATTCCTCAACGATTAACAGATTTTTGACATATATGATTTGAAGGAAGATGAGTATTCTGTGGTGATGGAGAATATTGATATCATTAATCTCACAGAGACTTTGTGTGTTCCAAATGCTGCTTGGGTCATGAGTAGCAGTGGAGAATATATGAAGATGAGTTCGAAATTGCTGAAGCCTGAGGCAAAAGTGTGGTTCCACTTCATGACTAGAAGTTTGTTACCGGGATCTCACATCACATATGTCACGAAGGAACGTATGATATTATTATACTGCATTCTGGAGGGTTATACGATTAATGTTGGTCAGCTGATTTTCGATCAACATCGCTGGGCTGCAAGATCGACATATGCTGGCTTGTTTTATTGTTATTTGATTTCATCACTTTGCACACAGGCCAGGGTTCCTGTAGAACCAAGAGAGGAATTAACGCAGCCCATGACAACAATAACTACCAGAATTATCCAATAATTTCATATAGAGAGACAGGCTCCTGCAACACCATCTTCTTCCGCCACAGCAACAACAACCACCTCAGCCACCATGAAGAGCATCATGGCCTCGCTCTTATTCGGAACGAATGGATCGATTGGAGGAGTGTGTGGACTATCTTACTGATTATAATATTACAATTGGTCAGGCGTTTCAACAAATGGCACGAGACTTGCATATCATTGTTCCAAAGTTTCCAGATCCACCAGAGGACAGCGATGACGAGGAGGCCGACGATTGAACTCAGGTACTATTGTTCCCCTCTTTTTATTTATGTTTTGTAACGCATTGAGGACAATGCTAAATTTAGGTTTGGGGGTATGGGTCTATTTTTAATTTTTTTTCAAAAATTCCGTTAAAATTTTTCTTTTCTGCATGCCGTGTGTTTGATTTCAGTAATTTTATTTTTTCGTATTTTACATGGTTGTGTGTTTTTAAAATCGAAAAAGCCAAAAAAAAAATGTGTCCGATGATTTAATTGTTTGTTTAGCTAAAAAGTTTTAGGAAAAGATAAATGTTAATTTAACTTTTATCCCTAATTTGAATTTCTTATCTAGGTCAGACTCGTGTGTACTTTTAAAATAGTCTCGAAAGCAGTTAGATAATAAGGAATTAACAAAGTGACTAGTTAAAATAATCGGTGGTTGATGAATGACCGTTTGACTGAGTTTCTGTTTCCGTCTACAATTATTTATGATGTGAGGTATGTAAAAAAAAAAAAAAAACTAAACCAAGCAAGTTCTTAGTAACCGGGCATCTTCCCTCAGTAAGCAGTGATAGTTCGCGTCAAACGGGAAAGCTTGTGTTAGTTTTTAAACATCCGAGATCCAGGTGATTAAGTCCGTAGGGGTATTTTAACACCTAGTGCCCTAAAACCATCTGGTTTGGGAGTCACTGACCCAAAACTCGCTACATGGATCAAAGATGTTGTATAATATAATAATAAAGAAATCAGAAAAATCACATACCTCACATGTGTTGATTATAGTAAACAGAACAACTTTAGATACTCAGATTGGTTTGACCCATTAACTACTAGAATTGAGACGAAATCACCAAGTTGACAACTTAGAGTCGAAGCTGTTTACTGGACTATTCACACACACACTTTGAGTCTGATTTAGATATGTTGTTCAAAAGAAAGGATTTTAGTTGGAATATGCATTTTGATGGTTCCTCTAACTTTGATGCTGAACATTCTCTTAGGACGTTGTATATATATCTATTATTTGTTTTTTTTTTTGTTTTTGTGTGCATTAGTTTTACTTTCATTTTACTTTTGTCAAATGTTTGTGGTATCATTGTTGTAAACCCTCACGAGACTACAACTCGTCCACTAGGGACACCTAGGGGTTTAAAGCTTGTTGCATACGCTAAATGCACCGTGATCCCTACGAAAATGGCTAAGTTAATTTATTTTTATGTTATTTTGTGTTTTTGCTCGAGGACTAGCAAAATGTTAGGTTTGGGGGTGTGATGAGTGGTATATCTATCACTATTTCCCACTCATTTAACCTAATATTTTGTATAGTTTCTTGAGTTTTGTGAACGTTTTGATGTGTTTTATTGTTATTTTGCAGATAAATAAAGTTTGGAAAGCATTGGAAGCAATTTGGGGCCAAAATAGAGAAAAAAAAATAACAAAAGGGCAATCGGTAATTCTCCAGCGTCGCGACGCCAAGACCCTCAGCGTCGCGAAGCCTAACGTAAGCCGGACATGCTAATATACGCTGAGGGACACGTGTCAGAATCTGAGAAATTGGATCTTGCTAACGTGCGCCGACCTTGCTAACGTGCGCCATGCCACGTGTCGCAATTCTATTGGACCAAACTATGCGCGTGCCACGTGTCGCCTCCTCATTGGACCGAATCACCGGCGAACCACATGCTGCCACGTGTCTATCTCTCATTGGACCAATCCTAAGCGCGTGCCACGTGTCAGATTTTCATTGGACCGAAAGCTCAGCTAATCACCATGTGCCACGTGTCGCCTTCTCATTGCACCACCTTCACCGCGTGCCACGTGTCATCACCAGATTGTGCCGACAGAATCCGCGTGGTCAAACTGCGTAGACAAGATACGCGTGCGGGCGTCGCGACGCCAGTTGTCGAGTTTGCCTATAAATTGAGCTCTTCACCACTTCATTTGGTGTGCTTTCCTTGGGAGCTTTTCCCTGTTTTTAGAGGATTGCATCTACTTTTTGTAAATATAAATAATATTTTAATTATGTATTTTAATTTTCAGTAATAGTAATAGTTCTTCTTCTATTTTCTTTTATGTTTTGTAGTTAAATTTCTGCTGGGGTAAAAGGTGAAACATTTAATATAATTATCTAGGTAAATCTCACTTAACTATAATTTATAAATTATAATTTAACCGGATTAATTAATGTCAGACTTTATTACAGCCTATAAGGTCGGGTTAAATATAAATTACTTTACCGCCTATATGGCTGGTCTTTATGTGACAGATAATTACCGCCTATATGGCTGGTGTAATTCGACTAATGGATTACCGCCTATATGGCTGGTTTTAAATGTTTAACATTATTAATTCCTAAGAAAGCAGAATAGAAAATAATTTATATAATATAATAAGTGAGATTCCTAGATAAGAAATATTAAATGTGGATCTTCTAACCCCAGTATTTTATTTTATTCTATGGAAGTGATGAAATACAATATTACTAGGCTTAATAATTGATTTAATTATTTATTGCGTAATTCTTTAGTTTGTTTATTGAGTCTTAAGCTTAATGCTTCTTGTTGTCTGATCACCAATAAGATTGATGGGGTAAACCTAAAATGAACTAGACATAGGGATTTTAGGTTTCAGCCTTAGATTCAATAGCTCACGATCTTCCTTGAGGATAGATAACCCTTTAATAGATTTCCTTACAGGATAGGAATATACCTGTCGAGCGGGGGTAGCCACAATTGGAACTTGATCTTAATGAATCCAGGTAATGTGGTTGACATAGACATATGGTTCAATTGTGTTATATTGGGTATTTGCGTCTGACCATCGACAGAGGCTTTTGCATATCATCGTGTTCAAGGTTAGAAAATTAATTTATTACACATAAATAAGAGAGTCAATTCATCTTTTTAATAATATTGTGTGGAGTCACGACCCTAGATCTTGAGTCTTTTATTTATTTTCCTTAGTATTTTCTTTTGAATCTATTTTTATTTTTAATCAGCAATTCCACATTCAACCAACCAAAATCAATCAATTCCATTCTCCCTATAATTAGATACCGGTAAATAAATAGATTCAATAATTAATAACAATAGTAGGAATTAAGTCCTCGTGGGATCGATATTTTTATACTACTTGAACGATACGTGCGCTTGCGTTATAGGCGTGTGTTTACGCCGGTCAACCACCTTGTATTTCCGAGGCCCGTTCTGTTTCTAACACTTCCAACCCCCGAGCCCGACTATAGTTTTTTCTTGACCGGTTAGAGTCCCCGGCCAGTGTCTTCCCCCCTGCGATGATATTCACTTGTCGGCAATGTGCTTTCTGCTTGGCCGTCATAACATCATGGTCAATATAATTATTCAAGTACCAATTTCGCGCCAGGTCTTCCATTTTCTCCCGCAAGTCTTTGCATCCATCCGTCGTATGTCCCCTCAAATTATGATGCATGCAATAGGATTTTTTTTCCTCCTGTCTGGCGGGAATCTCCTGAGGTCAGGTTCTATCAAGAGACATTTTCCCTGGATTTCCATGATGATTTACCCCAGTAGTTTATTAATAGGAATATATGCCTCTTCCCCAGCCACATGGTTCACCTGGGTCGAGATTCTCTTTTCCTGGTCATCCCGAGGTACCGGCTTGAATTCCCCTCGCCTCGGGGGTGGTTTTTTGAACTCCATGTCTGGCCTGCGAGGAGCTTCTGCCCTCATCGTCCTCTCTCTGACAGCTGTCCCCCTTCAGGTAATTCTCTCCTCATCTTCCATCAAAACAAACTTCCGGGCTGTTTCTAGAGCGGTGTCATAATCCGGTGTACCCTGGATCCTCATGTGAGTCCACAACTTTCCGATCTTTAAGGCCCCCTTCAAACTTTCCAGAGCTTCGAGCGACTCATATCCCCCGACCTTGAGCACCATGTTATGGTATCGTTCAATGAAAGCCTTCAGTGGCTCATCGTCCGCCAGCTTCATGAGCCTCAATTCGCCAATTGCCGAACAAATGACTTCTTGAGTTGTGCGAAGCTACCGATGCTCTTTGGGGCTAGACTTCTGAACCACAGAATGGCAGACCCACCTAAGGTTATGGGGAATACTTTGCAAACGGCATCCCCTACCACCATTTGGACTTCCATCAATAGGACAAAACCCTCGATATGGGATTTTGGATCAGTATGACCTTTGTAGGGCGTCATGGACCGCATGTTGAACCGTATTGGGAACTTTACCGACCTTATTTCTTCTGTGAAGGGAGATTCAATCTCGCCGTCCTGAGCATCTCCCGTGTCAGTTTTGAGGTTCACTCCTCACTTGGCCATTTCTTTTCTTAACCAATATCTTATAATGCCAACTGTGTTACCATACCGCCTCCCGCGGCCTTTTTCGCGTCTGTCACCCCGGGTGCGGCGTTCCTCATGACTTGAGATTTCCCGTCCAGTTTCATCATCCTTCTTATCTCCCCTTCCGGTGTCGCGGGGGCTATCATAGGAAGAATCTGGCGACTGTCTCCCCTCTTCTTCTTCCCACATATCCTCCGTTTGTAAATCTTTTTCTACCACTACGGACCTCATCCCGTAGGGACCCTTCCTCCTAGGTTCATCGTCATCACTCACATCTGCAACCATTTTTCCTTCCGCTGTTTTGCCTCTCCTCCGACTGGTTCCGGCTTCAAGTCTCTCATTATTCGTCTCTTCCATCCTCTCCAATCTGTTCATCATGGATTTCAAAAGGATTTGATTTTCCTCCCTATCTTTCCTCATATTTTCCTCCATCTTCTCCATCCATTCCGCTGTTGAACTCCCTGACGACCGGTGATTTCCATTTTCTGCCATCGTCTTACCACGCGAGCTGCTTTTCGTTGAGTCCCCACAGACGACGCCAACTGTTGACAGCTGATTTCGGTCTCAGGGGCAATAAAGGTTTTTTACTCCCGAGACAATCCTCCTCCAACTTTGAATTTGTTTTGTTTATGGGAAACCAAAAGCAATTTTGGCAAAAGATAAGTAAATTCACCAATCAACAAAGAGATTTAATGTGGTTCGGCGGATCAGATCCAACTTACATCCACGGGCACAGAACGGACGATGTTTTATTACCGAAATATGTTTCTCTGATCTGTTTTGTGTTTTTAAGTTTAATTTTTCTTTTGTTCTCTTCTTAACCCTACCTTACAAGCACGATTTCCCCTCATATTTATAATAGCAAAGAAACTGTTTTCCTTTTCTCATAAGAATTCTTAGTCGAAACTACATTCACTTCCTTTATCCTATTAGGACACTGACTTATCAACTTTTTCCCATGACAGTATGATAACTTATCTTCTTATCCGTAAGAATATGGAGCATATCTCGCCACATTCTCGGTCTTCATGAGGTCGGTCACAATGGTCTTTTGAACTAAGAATGCTGCTATCGATCTGATAACACCCGACCATCCGGTCTGGAGTGGTCGGTTACCGATCATAAAGTGCTCGGCCCCTTACTGTTGGCTTTTAGTGGTCGGGTCGGCATAAATGATCTTGACTAAGAAGGGAATTACCTTTTTACCCCTGCCGTACTGCTTAAATATCATATGGCCTGAAAATACCGCCAACCGTTTTCATAATTTCAAATATTTTTTTAGAAGTGTTTTTCGAAAGCGAAGGAGCATCACACTCTTTTTCTTCCTCTAGAACTCTAATTGTTGTAACGTGTACTTTTTGTGTCCATCAATCAGTCAACAACCCAAGTTAGTTTTTAAAAATTTGCTAATGTTATTTCTTCAAGAAAAATGATGATCATAATAAAATTGCTTTGAGCTTGATAAAATTAATTTTTCACCTCAATAATAATCAGCTAATCAATGAATAAGATCCGGAAAATGTCTAAATATATGAAGATTTAATCTTATTTTTCATAAAAAAAAAAAAAAAAAAATTTCAGAATTCGAATACATAATTAAATATATGATAAATTAACACTTTACTTTCACGTTAAATACATCATTTGTGTATAATAATTGTTGAAAAAGCTAGATGGATTTGATAGAAAGAACAAAAATAATTGTTGATAAAGCAAAGCATAAATGATCAATTATTAACATCACAATCATCTCATTATCATCAGACAAATGAATGAATGCATATTTTAATATTGTTGTATTACACAAGAGAATATATCCAAAAGATCAAAGAACCTTTTCATAATTTCATATATATATTTTTTTGAAACAATAATTATAAGGAAATATTGTTGTTTTTTTTTTTTTTTTTGTATATTTATGTTTCAGACAGTTATATATTTTAATTTATCTTTAAAATATATAATTATTTGAAGCATAAATATCATTAAAAATAATCATTTTTGAAATATTTTTATCACACTCTTTTAATTCCTCTAGAATTACAATTGTTATAACATGTACTTGTTGTGTCCATCAATCAGTCACCAACCCACGTTAGTTAAAAAAAAAAAAGGTAATTTTCTCTCTCATTTTCTTGGGAAAATGATGGTCATGGTTTTGATTTTTTCTCTCTTGGGGGACCAGGTACTATAATAGTTGGTATTGGTTCTTTATATATGTTGGCTTCTTGTTTTACATCTGTTGCAGGGATGCTGCAGCAATGCGGTCCTGATCAAGAAATTAAAAATGTTAATAAACAAATGGAGAAGATACAGTTGCAATCATCTCTCCATTTCTTTCTCTTAATTCCATGGCTAACTATCAAAGAAAAAACCACTCTCTCTTTTCTCTTTTGTCAATTTCTTTCTTTCTTTCTTTCTTTCTTTCTTTGTTTTTTTTTTTTTTTTTGTTTGGGCTGTTTTTGAGATTATGTGCTAATAGGAATAATTTTTTGTGTGTAAATTACTTCTCTAATGGACGATATATCAAAATAATATCTTACATCTTATTTAGATTGACAACTAAAATCTTATCAAATCATTTATTAGTGCATTAAAAAAAATATAAAGAAAAGATTTAAAAGAGTAAACAAAATAAATAAACATGTATGCCCACAATTAAAAATGCAGATTTGAACACGGATGTTTACTGTTTAGTTCCACGACAATATTAAATTAGAGTTGGTTAAAGGTGTCTATCTTTAAAAAAATTGCATTTAAATATTGCTAACTTTCTCCCTTAACGAGTTTTTGGAGAATAATACTTTCCTCGTGTAGTTTTTAAATTTTACCACTTATTCTCCTATTATTTTCGTAAATATTTTATTATCTCGTGATATCAAAACTTTTACAAATAAAATCAAAACAATCACTTTTTAGTTTGGTTAATTTTAACGTCAAGGGAGTGATAAGAATCAAAACAAACAATAAGGACAAAAACAATTAATCACTATTTGATAGTGATTGTCTCAATTTTTGCCAATCAATTAAATAATTGATTGTCAATCAACCTTAAAAATTAATTGTCTATTACTATTAAAATTGACCGATTAATATTTGTAAATCAATCAAATTTTCTAATATTTCTTTTTTTTTTTCCTCCATATTTTCATATTTTACACAAACTAAGCCTCTGTGCTTGTGAATCAATAAGACTAAAATTTATTTTCTCTATATTTTTCTTAAAAGTTTTTAAGGAGCAGCAGAGTATATATGTTGAAATCTATAACGGGTAAATGGTAAAATCCAAAAACTGATGGATGAAAAGTGTCAATCTCCTATAATGTTTATATTTCAATGTACTTATTTCTTCCTCCACAATTATCTCTCTAATTAATGCTTAAGTTTCATCAGTATCTACTTTTAAATCAAGAATCATAAAAATATGTAAAGAACATAAAACCTAATGGTATGCTGTTCACATTGCTTTATAAAATAATTAAAAAAAAAAAAAAGGAATTTTATAAATTTTTTTTTAAAAAAAAAAACAAATAAAAGTAAGAAAAGAAAGTGAAAGAAAGAGTATCATTAACTTGTGAATCAAAAGCAAGCAAATTAATTAGGATAATTTATTTTTTACTACTAATTTCGAAAAATCAACTAGATACTACGAGTATTGATAAATTATATTATACTATTAAAGTTATACAAAATCTAATATTTTACTATTTTTCTCTTAAAATCTTAATTGATCTTTGGTTGACCTTAATGTTAAAATATAATAGCCAACTAAACTTTTATAGAAAATAGTAAAATGTTAGATTTCATATAGTTTTATTAGTAAAGTATAATTTATCAATACTTGTAGCACCTAATTATTATTTTACAATAGCTTTAATAATAAAACGTAAATAACCCAATTAATTATTTGTCATGAATATGCAAAAAGGGCAGGAGATACATATTACTATCACTAGACGAGTATTCACACATTGCCGCGATTTTTATTTTTAAAATATAAAATGAGATTCATTTTTGTGCACATATTGTAGTCGAGATTGATGAACATCACAACTGCAAGAGTCAGTTTGACGTAGGCATCTACATGAAAAAAATTAAATATGTAAAATGAAGAGAAAAAGAAAATTTCCTTTGTTTCTTTCTAAAATGAAAAGTGTTTATTTCATTATGTTGTATATACTGATAGTAATAACAAATCAATTACATTTAACTCAAATCACTAATTGCATTAGTAAATTCATTCACCTACAAATACAAATACATTCATTAAATTAAATTCATTCACCTCCTAGAAATAACAAATATATTCATTAGATCAAGTTCATTCACTTTCTAAAAATGACAAATATATTCATTAAATCGAGTTCATTCACCTAATAAATGTACTAAATATTTCAAAGTATTCATTATATATGATCATTCACTTACTAAATGCATCAAATATTTTAAAATTTAATGTGACAATACCAAAAAAGATAGGGGACAAAAATATGTTAGTATGATATGATATGCCAACTCTTCTTTCTTGCCAATTGGGCTTGTAGCCAAGTGGTATAATATAATCTCATAAGCTCCTCCTTATTGTTTGTAACACTTCACTAAGGCTCCCTATATGACTACCTATATTTACCCACAAAAGACATCATTTTTAATTTAAGGAGTTATATAAGAAGATTTACTCTTAACATATCTCCTACATAATATAAAATATTTTATTATACATATAGTGCAATGTCAATTGGTAGATTTCTATGATACATTGGTTTTGTATATGACATCTTTTCTTCTTCCTAAATTTAAGGAGTTCGGTCGCCAGATTCTTAAGTATGATAAGAGTAAGGAGCGTTGTTGTAGACTAAAATCCTAACTCACTCCTTAAATTTAAGGTAGGATATGCATTTTTCGGTCCTTCAAAGAAACTCTAATCAAGTCTCATTATCTAAAAAAATGTGGATAATAGACTTCCCATCTCAATCGACAAGTGTCTAGATAACACTATAGATATATTTATATAATTTTCTAATAAATTTCATATTGTAATATATATATATATTACACTTTCATTCATTGTTTCATTTCTTCCAAGAACTAACCATTTCAGTAACTTTTTTTTTTTTTTTGCCACCGTTAATAGTTCAGTTAAATGACCGTTTCATCTAATTCTAGAGAGAGATTTGGTTGTTACATATAAACTGAAGGGTAGCAAGAATTCAGAGCTTCAGTAGATTTGCATGGGAATTATTAGAAATGAAATGGGTAACTTTAATAATATTTATTTGGGGTAAGCTCTGCTGGTGTGCTTGACTCGTTTTGCAATTATTCCTGGACCCAATTATAGCCTCACAATTGTTCATAATTCTCCTTTGGTATCCCAAGACAAGTCACCATCTCTTTCTCTTATAATAATTTTGTAGGGCTAACTAGCTTTTCATGATCTGAATGCTTTTCTTAGACGACTTGCTCTGAGCCCCATTTGCTCTTTTTTTTTTAGTTTTGGATTTAATGGAAGTACTTCTTTGATTGTTTGCACCATCTCATTAAATTGTAGCCCCCACTCTCCCCAACTTGCACTTCAATTCACATATTTTATACTATTATTGTTATTATTGTGTCCTTTACTGCATCTTCCCCATATTTTTAAGAATTTAAATTCAATGTTAAATTAGTTTGTATCGAGTATTTTTATAATATTTTATCACGTATATATTTATAAGAGAGAAATTATCATTCATTTACTAAAAAAAAGTAAAATTTGAAAAAATTCATCGTTAATTATAATTCCGTTACATATATATTATTATCTGATAAATAAAAATTACAATTTATTTAAAAACTCAGTACAAAATTCAATTCAATATCAAATCCAAATCTTATTTTTAAATATTTTCGTATGGAGTCTAATTTTTAATCTGCATTTTAAAAGTACATACATGATAATTTTTATGAGAGATTGTGAACTCTTTATCTTTATCATTAAAGTCTTATTTATAAGAGATTGTGAGTTCTAAAATACAGACATCAGTGTTCTAAAATATTTAAAACGTACAAATATTTGTATTTTATATTTTATTTATTTGTTTTCTTTCATAAACCCTAAAGATATTAAAAAGAAATTAAAGAAGCAACAAACCAAAATTGCTACCTCTTTCATCAAATCATTCTTGCACTTTTGATCTTTCTTCTTTGCCATTCAACTCGTATTCACTAAGGCTGTGGGTTGGAAAGGGGACCATTTTAGCTATCATTTAAGTACTTCAATGCAACCGAACCACTTTTATATGCCCATTAAGCACAATTTTATCTGACAAGCCCAACTTGCTGTTTCTTTTGCCCGTTGACGTGGCAACATCTTAAGCACGACATTTCATTCATTGATAGAAAAATTTTAAAATATAATCACGTCACACATATCACCACAAAAAAAGTTTTTAACGTAAAATTTTCGACGCTAAAACGTGGACGATAAAGATAATTAGTGTCGACATTTAAATTTTCGACGGTAAGATATAACCATTTTCGTCCAAATTTTTTCGACGCCAAAAGACTTATTTGGCGACGAAAATTTTCGACGCTAAAGTAATTTTTACGACGAATATTTTTGACGCCAAATAACATATTTTTCAACTCTAAAGTAAATAAAATATTAAAATATAATTATTATTTTATTACTTTTAACGTCGAATAATTCGACACTAAAGTTTATGCAAAATTAAAAAAAAATTAATGGATAATAGTACAATTATTTTTATTCTAATATATAATTTTGTTATTATAAATTAAATTTATAATTAAAATTTATTAAATAAATACATAGTGTATTAACAATCACTGCTGCTGTGAATGTATATACAAATGAAAATAAAAATTACTGCTACTGTGATAGAGGGGCGATCGAGCCCAATGCAGTCTGGCCGAGTGAGGTCTCCAGCATCTGCCTGAAAGTCATCATCTGCTGGTCGAACTCATGCATCTTCCTTTGGTGGTCTTCCTCAACCTGTAGTACCTTCTCATAGGTATTCTTCAGCTCTCATTTGGTATTGTCCAACTCTTCTTTGGTATTGTCCAACTCTTCTTTGGTGCTGGCTAGCTGTTCTCGAAAGCTAGGGTCAATAGAAGAAGAAACAGCAGTGCGTCCAGATGACGTCGGCTTCTTACGAGTGCCAAGTCCTACGTTGTATGATGTCTGGTTCTTGAACACCAATTGCGACAACTGTTCATCTGGTAGAGGGTCGGACCCTGTCTCCTCAGCTTGTCGCTGGACCTCCATCATTTCATTCTGTTTAAAAAAAATTGAAGTTAATGTTCGAACTTGAAAAGAAAAAAAATTAAATTTAAAAATATATTAAATTTATTTTAAATATTTAAACTTACGTAGCAGCGTTCAACTTCTTCATTGATCCATTTCTTCTTCTCATTGTAATGCATCACTCAGAAAAACTCCAGAAATGACTGCACCTCACCTGTGTTACTCTACAAAAAAAAAACATAAAGTGATTGTTATTATTTGTAAAATTAATGAAATGTTAAAAAATAATTTAGGATATATACCTTAGAATATTCGACACGATGTTGGGAAAATGGCTTGTAGCCTCCACGATGGTTGAAACGCATGTGAAGAGCTGGTTGATTTTCGTCTCCCACAGGATATTTCTCCATGAAACGTAGTTTTGGGGAGCTTCAAACCGAGCAGTAGCACCTATGGCATTGGTAAACAATGAAGAATGTTGCCCAATCTCTCTTTCTCCAACCTCAGGCCACAGGTGCGTCCTCGAGCATTCACTGTTGACTGGTGAAATCACACTCATATAACGCAAGAGCACGTATCGTTCAAGTAGTATAAAAATATCGATCTCTCGAGAACTTAATTCATATTGTTGTTATTAATTATCGATACTATTTATTTATAGGTATCTAATTATAGGGAGAAGGGAAAGATCGCTTGATTGGTTAGTTGAATGTGATTTGCTGAATAAATAAATAAACTACCTAAAAGAAAATACTAAAGAAAATAAACAAAAGACACAAATATATAGGGTTGTGATTACACACAATATTATTCTAATGATGAATTGATTCTTTTATATATGTGTAATAAATCAGTTTGGTAACCTGGAACACGAAATTATGCAAAAGCCTCTGTCGATGGTCAGACGCAAATACCCAAATAACCCAATTAATCATATGTCTATGTTAACCGAATTATCTAAATTCATTAAGTTCAAGTTCCAATTATGGCTACCCACGCCCGACAGGTATATGTCTATCCTGTAAGGAAATCTATTAAAGGGTTATCTATCCTCAAGGAAGATTGTGAGATATTGAATCTAATGCTAAAACCTAAAATCCCTTTTCCAAGTTCATTTTAAGTTTACCATATCAATCTTATTGGTGATCAGGCAACAAGAAGCATTAAGCTTAAGACTCAATAAACAAACTAAAGAATTACCCATGATATAATTAAATCAATTATTCAGCTTGTTAATATTGTGTTTCATCACTTCCCTATAATAAAAATAAAATGCCAGAGGTTAGGGGATCCACTTTTAGAAATCTCACTTTATTATAATATGGAAATTGTCAGTGTTACCCAATTAAGTTGAACTAGCCATAAAGGTGGTGTTATTATTTATCCATAAACCAGCCATATAGGCGGTAATCATCTGTCACCTAAAGACCGACCTATAAGCGGTGTCACATTATGTTACATAATTAAAACCAGCCATTAAGGTGGTATCAACTTTTAATCCATATTATTAAATTACAATTTTCATATTATAAATTAAAGTGAGATTAATCTACCTTTACTATTTCTAATTTAGAAATCTCCCTTATTATAATATATTAATCTGCATGATAATTACCAACCAGCCATATAGGCGATATCCTGATTAAGTCAAATTAATAATTAATTACCAACTGACCAACTAGGCGCTATCCATGCTTAATCAGGTTAAAACCAATTTATAATTAATTACCAACCGACCAATATGGCGGTATCCTCATTAAGTTAGGTTTTAACTAGTTTATATATTATAATTGAGGGAGATTAATCTAAATTATGATAGTAAAAAGCTTCACCCTTACCCCAGCAGTAAATTAACTACTGAACATAAAAGAAAATAAAATAAAAGTAAATAAAATAAAATTAATTACTGAAAGTAAAAGTGCATAATTAAAAGTACTAAAAGTAAAAATGCTTAATTTAAATTACAAAAACTTAAACAAACAAGATGCAATCCTTAACGTCCTTACAAAAACCTAAGGAAGGCATGATTTGAATTCTGAAATCAAGCTGAATTTATAGGCATCACTAGGCTCCACGCGTCGCGACGCTCGTAGATCATCGACATGTGGCGGATTGGCTTTGCGAGATTGTGACACGTGTCACGCTTTCATCGGCGGCTGAATTATTAGTGTCGGTAGCATGTGATGATGACACATGTCCTGGCGCACGTTAGCGTGATTTGCTTGAGTTGTTGGCACGTGGCAGGCGCATTTTAGCATCGATGATGATTGTCGCCAGCATGTGATGGTGACACGTGTCCGGCGCACGTTAGCATAGCGCATTTTAGCAAACGGCGCACGTTAGCACGACGCATTTTGGCAAACCTCTCAGAATGTGACACGTGTCCCGGTGTATTTTAGCATGACTCGGCGCACGTTAGCGGTCGCGACGCAAGCTTAGTGTCGCGACGCGCAAAATGATGATTTTACCCCTTTGTTCGTTTTTCACTGTTTTGGCCCCAAATTGCTTCTAGAGAGTCCTGAAACTTTATTTATCTACAAAATAACACAAAACACATCAAAATATTCACAAAACTCAAGAAACTATACAAAATATTAGGTTAAATGAGTGGGAAATAGTGATACATTTACCACCATCAACTGTACTCGACTCACTTGTGCTAGCAGAGACCCCAAGAGTAGCCTCTATCATTGCAGATGTAGATGGAGTCAAATTTCCCCGTTTGGGATAACCCAGTGCCATCTGTAAAATAATAAACTAAAAATTTAACTGTAACTATCAAAATAAGCCTATGTTTGAAATACTATTTATATACATATGAGTAAAGTCTCGTGAGGATTTATAACGACAATACCCACAGACAACGTGACAAACACACAATCATACATTTATATACGTATGGTAACAACAACAATAACTTGCTGTTGTTGTTGCTGGTAATAGCAGCAGCAACAAGCAACCAACAGTAGCAAGCTGCTATTTTGTAATAGCGGTAGCAAGTTGCTACTGTTAACAACAACTTGCATCCTTAAAAATAAAATCACCATCCAATTCCTTAAGTGTTGTTAAGCAAGTGCCTTGCAATAATCCTAAACTACATTACAAGTTAATCACCCATATTACTAATCACTAACACTACTAACATCATTTATCTAATACAATCAAACACACAAGCCACTTCACCCACAACTTCAACATACACCATAAATTAATATACGTCACTAGGCCAAGACATCATCCACACATAAGGATACACAATTTTCTCACACACATCTCACATTCATAATCTTCTTCAAGCCATTTCCTAACTCACTACTTCATTAACAACACACACAACAACACCACAAACCAAAACTCCAACTAGTAAATTCAGCCAGCTCTATGTTATGGCTTCAAAACATACACACAAATTCACTACCGGATAAAAATAAGATTGAGCACTTACCGATATATAGAAAAGTTTAAAAGTTAAACCAGCTCCCGATCACAGCAGCAGCCCACAAGCTTGCTACAACCTGGAAGAAAATATTTACTATCAATATCTCATTTCCAAGAGAAATAACTATATAATTAAGACATTTTTTTTGAAATTCCTTGGAGATCTTTCACCAACAAAACAAAAGTAAGAGAAAAATGAAAGGAAAAAAAAGGAAATTTATTTTCTATCCAAACACCATTGAACCATTTCAAGCAGCGACAACATTAATCCGTATATCACTCATCAGTTTTGTGTTTTGTTAATCTTATAATTTCAAAATTATATTGATTCTGGAAACTATTTAGTTCATAGAGGATACGAGGAGAAATCAAAAGTTTCCTAACATAAGTTGTCAAAAACAAAAATAATATCATGAAAGGATGTTCCAATGATTCAGCTTTATGCATTCCAACATCTCATCAAAACATACACACAAAAACACAATTTTCATAAATAAACAAAGAAATCACATACACACTTAAGTACCTCAACATGTTTACAACATTACCATCATCGTCAACTCAACATCAAACCACAAGAAACATATTATTCGGCCACACACACTAGTTTACAAGTTTTAAAAATTTTCAACACAAATCCTACAAATTCATGCTTAAACATCACTAAATACATGAATTATTATTATTTAAAAAATAAAATATGTCCCTATATATCCATGTAAATTCATCCAAGGGATTATATTTAAAAACAAACTTACCAGCGAGTGAGAAGGATTTGTGTGAGAGAAGGGAGAACCGAAGATGAAAAAGAAGAAAGCAGAAACAGAGAGTGAGAAAGAAAAACAAACGATTCGTGGATTTTAATAACCCTTTTGCGTTGAAATTTTTTAGGTTTTAGCGTTTAATACTTCGACGCTAAAACTTTGGCGATTCATAAAAATTTAGGGAAATTTTTTAGGGAATTTTAATTTTTTAAAAACTTTTAGTGTCGACTTCGAAAATCTGTAATCGACGTTAAATGGTTAACTTTTCGCGTTGATTAATATATTCGACGCTAAAGTGAAATTATAGTCAAATTAATAATATTAATAATAGTAGTAGTAGTAGTAGTAGTAGTAGTAGTAGTAGTCAAATTAATAATAATTAACCATCCATTAATCAACCAACAACAAATAATACATATACATATACTAAATTAGTCATTATTATATGACACAACATCATCGTCGACATTTGACATTTCCTGAAAGGACTCGAACTCATCTTCAGCTTCATCTTCGAACTCTTCTTCATTTGTCACTTCCACGCTAACTTGATAATGGAGAATTATCTAGTGTTTTCTATATTTTCTCGAGTTAGCGTGATATCTTCAGTCTCGATATATTGTTCTTCAATATTTGGTAAATGAAAGGTCTGTTCAGCAACTTCAAAGTCGTCAGAGACTTGTTCTTCATCAGAATTTGTGACACTATCTTTCTTCTGTGTGTCTCAAATGCCCCCATGTTGTAACTTCTCTACCACTATCCATCTATTCCCTAGTTTAGGATCAGACATATACATCACAGACGTGCTTGGGTATAAAAAATATATGGATTATTCTTGTACGAATAACGTTGAACATCAATTGACGTTAGATGGTTATGAAATTGAATTCTATTCTTTCTGGCGTTTGTGTCAAACTACTTGCATTCGAATAACACTGTACGTTGTCGGGGTCTGTATATCAACTTAATGACTGATTGCAACACTCTATAGAAGTCAAAAATATTAGAACTGTGTTCTCATGGTACTACAGTTCCATAATTATGCGTAATACGTGAAACATCTCACTGTTTAATGTGAAATCAAACCCCGTTCACAATGAATCCACTATATTCGTAAGCCTGCTTTTGAGGCCCATATGCCAATGCAACTAACGAAGAGGACTGGTCCAATTGACTATTTCCACTTGATGGTTTATCAAACACATGATAATAATTACATGTTAATATAGCAAAAGTTTAATATTTACTGTTATGATAAAAATAAACAATAAATGTTATGGCTTACAGTTGCCTCAAACCATTTAAGGAATTCTTTTTTGTATCTTCCATCAACGTTGTGGTCACTACCACATTGTAGCATGGTAATATGTTGCCTACAAAAATTTAGAAATATGTCATATCACTTTTAAAAATGTAAGACGAAAAAAATAAACTTATCCACCTACAAGACTTACGTTAAGTACGGTGGCACTGCATCGTAATTACTCAATATAAACCAATGAGAACGTTAAACTTCCTCCAATATTAGCAATTTGACACCTAATGATCCAAACGGTCTGGAATTTTGACGGAACACTGTGATATCTTGCTGATTAATTTCATCTCCATTGTAGTTTCTTATCCGACGGTTAAAAGGAGTTTCAATATTCTACAGGTACATCGAACAAAATATTATTGCCTCACTGATTATGACCGCCTCTACTATTGACTCTTCAGGCCGCGCTTTGTTTCTCACATATTATTTGTAATATCCCAAAGCCGTGTAGTTATTACATATAATTTCCATGATTAATAATTTTAACTTAAAATCAAACTTAAAAAAATTAATGTTTCAAATTTAATATTGCCTCTCAATGGGGTACATCCATCTGTAATAGATAGGACCTCCCCTCCTAGCTTTGGATGGTAAATGCATGGCCAGATATACCATCACATCAAAAAATGGCTGGCAATATTCGCTCCATCTTGCATAGGATGACCACGATTCCTCGCTCAAGTTCGTCAATAACAGATGTGGTTAATGTCATTTGACATAATTGTTTAAAGAAGCCACATAGATCAAGTACAGCATCGCATACATTTGACGACAGATAAGGTCGAATGCCTACAGAAAGGAGAATCTCATGAAACACATGACAATCGTGACTCTTTAACCTAGTTATCGTATCATCCCTGACCCAACGTCCAATATTTGGTGAATAATCATAAGGAAATTTCACCATTTTTAGCCAATCATAAAATGATTTTCTCTTTGATTGAGTTAGCACATAACTAGCAGATGGCTTAATATGACCTTGATGAGTGGCCTTGAAGTATAATTCATTGCGAATTCTAAGATATTATAGGTCTAATCTAGCATTTTCAGTGTCTTTAGTCTTACCCAGAATGTTGAATAGTATGCCCACTAAACTCTCGCATACGTTTTTTTATATGCATTACATCCAAATTATGTCGTTGACTCAGACTCTACCAATACTCTAACTCAGAAAAAATAATCTTTCTCGTCCAGTTCAACACTCCAAGTTGACGTTTTCAATTTTTATCTCTATTATTAGGATATTTCCCTAGTGTGCTGTCTCTGAAATATTGATGTTTGTAAAATATGTCAAATCCAGACAATGCACTAGGCATATTTCGAGGTTCTGATTTACCGTTTAATAATTTACTTATGCGCCATAGATGACTCAACTCAAGAAATCACATGTGTCATGTGTATCATAATTTATTTCGTAACCGTTGTGAAGGTGTTTCACCTACATAAACTGGACATGCCATGTATCCCTTAGGGTTCCATCCATATAATGAACCATAAGCTGGAAAATAATTAATGGTCCATAATAATGCGACATGCATATGGAAATACTATTGAGAAGCTGCATCATAGGTATGCACACCGACACTTCATAATATATGTAACATCTCGATTAATGGTCTCAAGTAAATATTCATATCTTTACCAAAGGAACATGGACCAGAGATAAACAATGACATAAACATGAACGGATCCTTCATATATTTCCATGGAGGTAAGTTATATGGAATAATAATTACGTGGCACATGTTGTAAGAGTTGTACATATTCCCAAATGGGTTAAAACCATCGGAGGCGAGGCTTAACCTGACATTACGTGGGTTCTCGGTGAAACGTGGGTACTGTAGGACACAGAAATCGGTGACGCTGTTCTAGTCTCGCGACCCGGTTGGGAGTACGGGATAGCCCGTGGGGGACTAAATCGGAGAAATAATATGGAGTCACCACTCGGTGTGAACCGGGACAAAGATTTAAGGTTGCACTCACCCCTCGCAAGGGAAGACCTCAAACCATTGGGCTCGGAATGGTCCCTTACTTACGCCACTTGTAATGAAATGATTTGTGCAATAATTTAACCAAGCCTAAACAACATATATTTCCAAGGATAATCTACTCCTAAATTCGCATGTATAACATAAATCATCATAATGGCAAACATACGATATCACCCAATAATCTCATGAACATGTTGAATCATCAAACACGAAAAATAAATAACAACCTAAACATAAACGTAAATTGAATGCCTATTGCGAAAGAAGATAACCAAATCATGCATAGGGGAATAACGTACTAATGGCTAAATCATGCTTAAGAAATAAGCAACATACTAACGACCTAATCATGCTTAAGAAGCAGGCAACATACTAACGACCTAATCATGCTTGAACACAATCTCACGAACACATCAAATAAATAAATGCGGGAATACAAATAGATGATAACAGTGAGAGTGTCAATAATGGAATAGTGTGATTAATTACATAATACATGAGAAATCACCCAAGAAGTAATTATGCATGAAATGTGATGAAAAGGAATCAGTTCAGTGTATGTGCGTTCGTGTAGCGTTTGAAAACACGTTCGAACGGTAAACAGAAGGTTCGCGTTCGTATAGCGTTTGAGAACACGTTCGAACGGGACAAGACCTGATGAAACAAAACGTATGCGCATTCGAGTAGCGTTCGTAAACGCGTTCGAATGGTAAACAGAAGGTTCGCGTTCGTATAGCGTTTGATAACGCGTTCGAACAGGATAAGACCTGATGAAACAAAACTCATGCGCGTTCGAGTAGCGTTCCTAAACGCGTTCGAATGGTAAAAAAAAGGTTCGCGTTTATATAGCGTTTGAGAACGCGTTCGAACGGGATAAGACCTGATGAAACAAAATGCATGCGCGTTCGAGTAAAGTTCGTAAACACGTTCGAACGGAAACAGAAGGTTCACATTTGTATAGTGTTCGAGAACACATTCGAACGGGACAGGACTTGATGCATGATAGACGACGCAAAGACATACACAGATGCAGAATGTAGGACCCCGTGTGCCCGATTGAACTCATTCCCATTCAATCGAGTATTCCTCGTCCGGCGCGGCAAAACATCATGGTAAAGGTAGCCTTTAGGCATTTTCCCTCGAATAGATGACCTTTGATCCACCCTAGTTATCCCATACGCACTAGAATGCAATACATGCGTAAATAGAGCAATGATATACAAAAGGTCAATGACATAACAAGAGGCGCGGCAAAACATCGTGGTAAAGGTAGCCTTTAGGCATTTTCCTCGAGTAGAAGACCTTTAATCCACCATAGTTAGCCCATGCACATTATATTACTATGCATACAAATGAATAAGACAATGATGTGGAACTCCGTATGTCCGATTAAACATATCTCACATTCAATCAAACATAATTCGTCCGGCGTGGCAAAACATCATTGTAAAGGTAGCCTTTAGGCATTTTCCCTCAAATAGAGGACCTTTAATCCACCCTAGTTAGCCCATGCGCACCGCATCATCAATACATAAACAAATAACGTACATAAATTAAATGGCAGAATGTAAGATGCAAATAATAGACAAACAAGATAAAATAAAGTGAAACATGTGTCGTTTGCTCAAGTGGTACGTGGAGTTGTCTCCCAAGTACAGACCGCACTTCCGTCCATTCGGATTCGGCTACGGAATTTACGTATGGGTTTCCATCCGATATACCACAAGAGGCGACACATTTTCCCATCCATTCAAAGGCCACAACATGCATCCACAAACGACTCTCATGCGAAGAAAATAAATAAAAAATTAAAGGACGAATGAAAATAATTAAGAAAGTGCCATCAGGTCTAACCTTTTAAAATCGTCTCTCGGAAGTACGGTACACGGTCTTCGGAAAGTTTGATGCTCTGTAACTCCTCTGGTTCACTAGGTCACTTCTCTCGTTCGCTGTCTCGCTGTTTTGAGTCGTCGTTTCCTCAGTTTTGCTGCTATTTTCACTGTATTTTCGGTGGTTATAGTGCAATTTTAGGGGGGATTTTCGGTGGTGTTATGGATTGATTTTCTCTTCTTTTTTTCGTGAATATACTAAGGTTCTTTTTTTTTTTTCCTGTGTGTGCGTTTTCTGAGATGGTATAGGGTGTTTTTTTGGAGAGCTTGGGTGCTAATGCTTTTGCATAATTTTCTGTGATTTGTATGTATGTGCTAGGAGTTTTTTGTGTGAATGAGCTAGGGTGTGAAAGGTTGGATTTGTGTTTCTTTTATAGGCAAAGGCTAGGGTTTCTCTTGTGTGAATAGGAAAGGAATCAATGTAATCATGAGTGGTATCTCCTAATTAGTGTCTCACAAGGAAAATATCTAGTTAATTAGGGACATGATTTGGCTTAATTAGGAAGATCATATATTGGATTTTTTTTATTTAGGTATGTGGATTATTTAATTTAGGGAGGATATTATTTTAATTTGTGACATGTGTTTTAAATGTTTTAATTATTTTTGGGTGGGTTTTGGTGGGCTAATTAGGCTTGGGTCTTGAGGCTAACAACAAAATCAGAAGTACCGACTCCGTTCGAATGCCGATTCGAACGCTACACGAACGCCCGCATTCTGTTTGATGTTCGAACATATTCACGAACGCAGCATGAACGGAAGCAGTGAACAAGTGAATTGAATTCGATGACATACTTATTCTGAATTTCCCCTTCCGACGTCCGTTTCCCGCGACTTTCGTGACTTAAAAGGTAGTGTCTCCAAATGAGACTCATTATAGGGACTTACATGCAAAATGCAGTGCCTACAGTCGCCCCCACTTTAATGGGACTTGTGCAGTGTGTGACAATGACAATCCTATCAAAGTTATGCAATGCATTTTTACTTACCTGGCTCGCCAGCTGCCACATGACTTGCCTGCTGCTTCGAGCTGAGTTGATGACGCAGTGGACCTCGATCCTAGGACGTATCCCAATAACTGCAATCGAAGACGGGGGCCTCGACTCTGGGACGCATCCCAATACCGCTGACAATATGGGTCACGACCTTGGGACGCATCCCCAAAACTGATGATGCAAGGGGCCAACGACCCTGGGATGCATCCCGCTAACTGCAACCGACAATAGAGGCCTCGACCCTGGGACGCATCCCAATACCGCTGATAATGTGGTTCACGACCCTGGGATGCATCCCCAAAACTGCCGATGACGTAGGTCACGACCCTGGGACGCATCCCCAAAACTGCTGATGATACTGATGTGGGTCACGACCATAGGACGCATCCCCAAAACTACTGATGATATTGATATGGGTCACGACCTTGAGACTCATCCCCAAAACTACTGATGATACTGATGTGGGTCACGACCCTGAGACTCATCCCCAAAACTACTGATGATGATGTGGGCCTCGCCCCCAGAGTGCCATACCTGGCAAGACTGATACTGATAATGATGTGGGCCTCGCCCCCAGAGTGTCGTACTCGGCGAGACTGATACTGACAATGCTAATGTGGGTGACGGCCCTGGGACTCACCCCATAAACTGATGCTGATGTGGATGTGGGCCTCAACCCTGAGACTCATATCCAAAACTGATACTGACAATGCTGATGTGGGCCTCGCCCCAGGGACTCATCCCCAAAACTGATGTTGATACTGATGTGGGCCTCGCCCCCTGGACTCATCCCCAAAACTAATACTAATGTGGGCCTCGCCCCCAAACTGATACTGACGTGGGCCTCGCCCCCAAATTGATATTGATGTGGGCATCGCCCCCAAACTGACACTGATGTGGGCCTCGCCCCCAAACTGATACTGATGTGGGCCTCGCCCCTAAACTGATACTGATGTGGGCCTCGTCCCTAAACTGACACTGATGTGGGCCTCGCCCCAAACTGATACTGACGTGGGCCTCACCCCCAAGATGATACTAATTCATTCTTGAAACTGATGACACTGTACCGTTGTTGCTTCTGGTTGGCTTGCCTTTGCCGCTTTCTCCTTTTTCTTTTTTGAAACCTGTTATTACAAAACATAACAAACACAAAAAGGAATGCAGAATATGTTACATGTATGTATGCATGCATGAATGAGTTTCCTATCCCGCTGGGTTAGGTCTTCTGCTAGGTCTTCTCTTTCTCAAGCGAAGTACTGTTTCAATCTGTCCACGTTGATCGGCTCGGTGAACTCGTTCCCTTCCAAATCTGACAGTCTCATTGCCCAATTTCCCATTACTTTCTACACTATGTAGGGTCCTTCCCAGTTGGGTCTGAACTTTCCTCTTGGATCCGTCATCGACGGTCTTGACTGCTTAAGTACCAAATCACCCTTTCTGATCTTAGTAGGACACACCTTCTTGTTGAATGCCCGGGCTAGTCTCTTTTGATATATCTGCATGTGATGCAAGGACTTCATTCTCTTCTCATCCAGCAGTGCTAATTGTTCAAACCTCTGCGAGGTCCATTCTTGTTCAAACAACTTTGCTTCTGATAATACCCGCATGGGCTGTATCTCAACTTCCACTGGCAGTACTGCTTCCATTCCGTAGACTAAAGAGTAAGGTGTGGCTCTTGTCGCCGTTCTCACTGATGTTCTGTACCCCCACAGGGCATACGGTAGTTTGTTAGCCCAATCTTTGCAGTTCTCTGTCATCTTGGATAATATCTTATTTATTGTCTTATTGGCTGCCTCAACCGCCCCATTTGCCTGCGGTCTGTAAGGTGATGACTTGTGATGGCCAATCCCATATCTCTGTAGCATTGCCTTCATTTCCCCTTGAAACTGAACTTCGTTATCTGTCACTACATGATGCGGCATCCCATACCGACATACGATGTTCCGAGCTATGAACTTTACCATCTGCTTTGCTGTAACATTACGAAATGACTCGGCTTCCACCCATTTTGAGAAGTAGTCCACTGCCACTACTATGAAGCGATGCCCATTCGATGCATTCGGTCGAATCTCTCCGATCATATCAATTCCCCATGCTGAAAAAGGCCATGGCTCTGATAGCCCGTGCAACTCCGTGTGCGGCAGATGGTTGAAATTACCGTGTGCTTGACAATCATGACAATATTTTACCAGCTTTGCACAGTCTGTCTCCATGGTCAACCAGTAGAAACCTTGTCTTACAATCTTACGAGACAAATTCAACCCATTCATGTGCGGTCCACATACCCCGGCATGTATTTCTTCCATTACCTTCTGAGCCTCTTCTTTTCTCAAACACTTCAACTGAATACCATTTGCTTACCTCTTGTATAGTTCCCCTTTCAAAATCACATACTGAGAAGCTAACTTCTGAATAGCTACCTTGTCTTTTCTGCTTGCTCCCTCCAGGAGTTCCCCGTGTTCCAGATTTCTCTGAATGTCATGATACCAAGGTTTACCATCGTCGATATCCACTTCCAGAACTCTTTCTATCTCATAAACAGGTCTGTTTGCTGTTGTCAGTACTAATGGTCTCATAACTAACTTCTCTGGATTTTCCCAAGTCGCTACAAGTGTAGCTAATGCGTCTGCCATCCGATTCTCTTCTCGCGGCAAGTGCTGAAACTTACAATCGGGGATAGCCTGTGCCAAATTTATGAGGTGAAAAAGGTAAGGTTTCAACTGTTCTTCCTTCAATTCCCATTCTTCTTGTATCTGTCATACTACCAACATCGAATCTCTGTAGACCTCCACGCTCTCAGCCTTCAAGGCTATCAGTGCAGTCACTCCGAAAGCACATGCTTCATACTCGGCCATGTTGTTAGTTACTCCGAACGTCAATCTCTTGGCCATGGGCAAGGTTTCTCCTTCAGGGGTTACTATCACAATCCCAATTCCGGCTCCTTTGAAATTCACTGCTCCGTCGAAATACATCTTCCATCTTTGAACTGTTATTGCTTGGATCTCTTCATCTGGGAATTCAAACTTGTACTGATCCCCTTCAATAGGTTGCAATGCCAGGAACTCTGCTACGGCTCGCCCTTTGATTACCTTGGAGGTGAGATACTCAATTTCAAACTCTGTCAGCAACACTAACCATCTGCCTAACTTCCCCACTAGCGAAGGTACTGAATGCAGATACTTCAAAGGATTCTCTTTGGCTACCACCTGGATCTTGTAAGCCTGGAAGTAATGCCGCAGGTTTCTGGACACCCATACCACTGCCAAACAGATATTCTCTACTTCTTGATAACGGGCTTCGTACGGAAGCATCTTCTTACTGAGATAGTAGACTGCATGCTCTACCCCTGTCTCATCTGCATGTACCATCATTGCCCCCACTGCTTCTGATTCTATGGCCAAATACAATATTAAGGGTCTGCCCAGTCTCAGAGGTTTCAATACATGAGGCTTTACCAAGTATTCTCTGATCTTGTTGAAGGCTGCTTGACATTGCTCATTCCATTTCACTGGCTGGTCTTTTCTCAGCAGTTTGAAGATAGGCTAACACACTGATGTCAACTTGGCGATGAACCGACTGATGTACTGAATTTTCCCATGGAATGCTCTGACTTCTTTCTCTGTCTTCGGTGCTGGCATCTTTGTAATTGCTTTGATCTTCTCAGAATCTACCTCTATTCCTCCCATTCCCACTGTATGTCCCAGCAAATTTCCTGATGTTACCCCAAACACACATTTCTCGGGATTCAGCCGCAAGTTGTATTTGTCAACTCTCTGAAGGAACTTCTCCAGTGCTTCTATATGCCCAATTCTTGTCTCTGATTTCACCATCATATCATCCACATATACTTCAATCTCTTTGTGTATCAAATCGTGGAATAATGTAGTAGCCAGCCGCTGATAAGTAGTTCCTGCATTCTTGAGCCCAAACGACATTACCTTGTAACAATATGTGCCTCACTTGGTGACAAAGGCAGTCTTGTGCTTGTCTTCTTCAGCCATGAGAACCTGATTATACCCTGAAAACCCATCTGCAAATGAATACATTGCAGATAAAGCCGCGCTGTCAACTAGCACATCTATATGAGGTAGAGGAAAATCATCTTTCGGGCAAGCCTTGTTAAGATCTCTGTAATCCACACACATTCTGACTTTTCCGTCTTTCTTCGGTACTGGCACAATATTTGCCAACCACTCAGGATACTTCACTACTTCCAGGAATCCCACATCTATCTGTTTCTTGACTTCTTCTCTGACTTTCTCGGCCCACTCAGGTCTCATCCGCTGAAGTTTCTGTTTCACTGGCTTCATATTTGGATAAGTTGGTATGGCATGCTGGGCGATGCTTCTGTCTACTCCAGGCATGTCCTCATAGGACCAAGCAAATACTTTGGCATATTTGGCTAATACTTCTTCTAATTTCTCCCGCTCCTCAGAGGTAACCTCACTTGCAATTAGAATTTCCTTGGGGCTCTCAGGCGTGCCAAGGTTGAATGCATTTGTCATGGTGGAACTGATATCAAATATACTCAAGTCATACAAATTGAAAGGGAGAGACTTAGACGAGTAAGCAAAATGATTGTCTTTATTGCTAGCGGATGCAGGAATACATTCAAATAAATCAGAGAGATAAACATCTTCATCCTCCACAGATGCTTCATCTCCCACAGTTGGGTCTTCCTCGGTTTCTTTATTCTCCTCAAAGGTCAGACTCTCCAGTTTCATCAGCTCTTCCCCCCACTTCTTTTCTTCATTCTTCGTAATTTCTGACGCTAGTGACTTCTCACCCAACATATCCTAGAAGATCTCAAATCCGGGCACCACGATCCCATTGACTTCTACCGGTTCAGGTTCTCCCTGATATCCCGTTGCCTTCACAAAACATTCCATCAGCTTTAACCCTTTCTTATTTGCTTTCGGCTTATCCTCATTAGACATGTATCCCAGTCCTCTCCGAGTAGTCTGCCCCTTAAAGTTTGGCAATGTTGAACCTTTATTCGGCTCGAATTTCATTTTCTCCATAATCATAGCTACCTTAGGATCTACCCATTCTTCAAAAGTTGCTGATACTTGGAACCTCACGAAAGGCTGTATCTCTAAAGCAACCACAACATTATCTACCTCAGCTCAGATGGTGACAATCTCTCCCCCGTACGGGAACTTAATAACCTGATGCAGAGCAGAGGGCACGCCCCCAAGCTTGTGGAACCACGGCCTTCCCAATAACAAAGCAAAAGTGGCCGGGATATCCAGTACTGTGAACTCAACCTCATCCTTAATCGGGCCGACCCTGACTACCGCAGTAAAGGTACCCTTAACTCCCTGCTTGCTATCATCATAAACTTTGATAGTCATACTGGAGGGATCCAAATCCGCTTCCTTCATTCCCAACCTTGCCAAAATCTTCAATGGGCACACATTGATGGATGAGCCACCATCTATCATCACACAAGATGTTTTTTTGCCCTTCACCTCATCTCTGATGAATAAGGGTATATTATGGTTCCTTCCCTCAGCCGGGAGCTCCTCCTCAGAAAAGGTTATCTGTAGAGCTTCCTTTTGCACTGATCCAAAAAACATCGCGAGGTTGGCAACCTCCGTCACTACTATCTTTCTCAAAGCCTCAACCATGGCCCGCCTGTGCTCCTGTGATGAACACAACAATTCCCAGATGCTGACATGTGCCCGTGTTTTCTTCAACTGGCGCAGCACTGCATCCCCATAAGTATTCTCCATATTTTCAGACACTTCTCTGCCTTCCGTTAATACTTCCTTACCCTTCTCAACTGTATCATTGTAGAAACACCCGCTACGTGTCATTCCTCTCACCTCCTATTCATCACTACTGGAGAAGTCTTCCTAGAAATTCTTCCTCTATTCTGCTTCATCCTCACTGTTGCTATCCCAAATTCCCAGGCAGAAGGCTCGGTGGTCAAAGGATTTGAGGACAAGGCTTTCGGGTAGGCCAGAGTTTATGATATAGGTTGGTGGTGGGACAGAGTGGTAATTCGGCAGGGGATTTTTGTGTGTGTTAGGCTGTTCTTTTTCAGGGTCTGGTAATTTTTGGGAGTCTATAAGGTCTTGTACTTCATGGCGGAGGCGGGCACAATTTTCAGTGTCATGGCCCTTCTGTTGGTGGAAATGACAATATTGATTCTGGTTGAGATGCGGTGGTGGTGGGTGTGGAAGTGGTTTGGTCTCTAGGGGTTTCAGAAGTCCCTGTCTCTTTAATTTCTCCAATAATTTAGAAAAGGGTCTACCCAGGTTGGAGAAACACCGGTTCCGGATAGCAGCAATCTCAGCAGAAACATGCTTGGCACCTGATGTTCCCCTAATGGGCCTCCTGTTCAAGCCATAGAATTTCTGTTGTCAGCTTCTTCTTCTTTAATATCAATGACTGTCTCCCTCAACTGTCAAAAATCAGTAATCATGGAGGTCATCCTCCTCAACTTGCCATAGATCGAGGGCTTAGTACCCTTGATAATCATCTTAATCTGGTCCTTCTCTGAGAGCCGAGTCTGCATCTTTAGAAGTTGGCTTCTCCAGCGGTCTACATACTCTTTGAAGCTCTCTTTCGGCTTCTGCTTGGTGTTTTCTAAGTCCCGGAGTGACAAATCGATCTCCAGCTCTGTAACATACTGTTTCAAGAAGGCCTCCGCCAATTCCCTCCAATCCTCATTGATCTTCCTCTCCAGGCTATGATACCATACCACAGGTGCCCCCTCGAGCGACATCCCAAACATTTTCTGAACCTGACGTTTTGACAGGCCCATAGAAATCATAACAGAGACATACTGTCGGAGATGGACCCTTGGGTCCCCGTTCCCATTAAACTTGGCTATATCCGGCATCTTGAATTGAGCTGGAAACTGTTCTTCAAAGGTCATTGCCTCATAATCTAGCAAGTCTTCATGTTTACCCCTCATTTTACGGGTAACCGATTCTACCTGATCTCGTAGCTTCTGTAATTATGCCTGAGATCCAATCATTCTTCCTGCCGCATATTCAGCCATATCATCATCCAAAATGGGGATGTCATCCCTCAAACTTTTCGGAGGCTCCTCACGCCTCACATTCTCAGAATTTCCCCCAGCACGGGGCACAATCATTTTAGCTATAACAATAGTCAAGGCTTGCAATTGTTCGGTAACCTTGGTGAGACCATTCTCCAACTGATCCATGCGAGATACCTCATTTTCTGATTCACTCATATTCGCTAATGGCATTTTGACGAGTCTTCCCTCTTACCCCTAACCCAACGGATATCTATGATGGCTTCTAAGACACAAAGGGTTAACATGATGCGTGTATGCATGAGATGCATGAGATGCGTGCGATGTATGGAATATATAAGTCGGCCCATTATCATTTTAAAGTATTCAATCATACTATTGCACGGTGCAAACTTGTCCCAGTTGAAAAGGCCCAACAGGTTTACACTTTGCAATAACATGGCTAAACAACTTCAAATGATAAAAGGCTCACACGTAAAATGGCCCATCGGCATTTCAGAGACGTTTGGCCTAATCGTCATAAGATACGAACTCGTCCCAATTTAAATGGCCCAATAAGTTCGCATTTCTGACAAGAAGTTCAACTGCATCCGAATGAGGATGGTCCATAAATACATGCATAAAGAGATAATTCAAGCATAAAGCAATAATTTATACAGAGCGGCCCATCGTCATTTCAGAAGATTTTGGCCCCATTTTCATAGGATACGAACTCGTCCCATTTTAAATGGCCCAACAAGTTCGTATTTCTAACAAGAAGTCCAACTGCATCCAAATGAGGATGGTCCACAAGCACAAGGAAATAGTTGCTATAGGTCATACAACTCCGGTCTACGTGTGGGTTTGCGGGAGTATAGACAAAGACTCTCGCTGGCGAATGATTGCCCACAACTAGGTCTCCCCACTCAAGGGTTCGAGCGACCAAGTGAGCACACCTTTTTTATACCTTATGGTACGTGCCAACGAGTTATAGTGTGTGACTGACTGTCAAATGAATTTCCCGTTGTAGATTCCCCATAGGGAGGGCGGAGCGAACTCTCTTAAAAACCCAAGCCTCTTAGGCTCTTATCGCTTGGTGACAGGAATAAACAACGAGTTCTCCAAATTAGTCCATCACAATAGGTTACGAGTACATGATTATCTAGGTGCCTTCACAAATTTTCCTTATAGAAAGGTAGTGAATGAGGGAAGACACCAAACCATTACCTAGCCTTAAAAATACCTTTGATTAAACCCGTTTCAACCCACGGTAAACACGTTTAATTAAAGCACAAATCCCAACATTACAAGACATTATTTCAGGGTCAATTCTCTATCCATAGTGGAGTCGCCAGACTGTAGGACACATAAATCGGCGACGCTGTTCTAGGCTCGCGACCCAGTTGGGAGTACGGGATAGCCCGCGGGGGACTAAATCGGAGAAATAATATGGAGTCGCCACCCGGTGTGAACCGGGACAAAGATTTAAGGCCGTACTTACCCCTCGCAAGGGAAGACCTCAAACCATTGGGTTTGGAATGGTCCCTTACTTACGCCACTTGTAATGAAATGATTTGTGCAATAATTTAACCAAGCCTAAGCAACATATATTTCCAAGGATAATCTACTCCTAAATTCGCATGTATAACATAAATCATCATAATGGAAAACATACGATATCACCCAATAATCTCATGAACATGTTGAATCATCAAGCACGAAAAATAAATAACAATCTAAACATAAACGTAAATTGAATGCCTATTGCGAAAGAAGATAACCAAATCATGCATAGGGGAATAACGTACTAATGGCTAAATCATGCTTAAGAAATAGGCAACATACTAACGACCTAATCATGCTTAAGAAGCAGACAACATACTAACGACCTAATCATGCTTGAACACAATCTCACGAACACATCAAATAGATAAATGCAGGAATACAAATAGATGATAACAGTGAGAGTGTCAATAATAGAATAGTGTGATTAATTACATAATACAAGAGAAATCACCCAAGAAGCAATTATGCATGAAATATGATGAAAATGAATCAGTTCAGTGTATGTGCATTCGTGTAGCGTTTGAAAACGTGTTCGAACGGTAAACAGAAGGTTCGCATTCGTATATCGTTTGAGAATGTGTTCGAACGGGACAAGACCTGATGAAACAAAATGTATGCGCATTCGAGTACCGTTCGTAAACGCGTTCGAACGGTAAACAGAAGGTCCGCGTTCGTATAGCGTTTGATAACACGTTCGAACGGGACAAGACCTGATGAAACAAAATGCATGCGCGTTTGAGTAGCATTCGTAAACACATTCGAACGGTAAACAAAAGGTTCGCGTTCGTATAGCGTTTGAGAACACGTTCGAATGGGACAAGATCTGATGAAACAAAACGCATGCGCATTCGAGTAGCGTCGTAAACGCGTTCGAATGGGAAACAGAAGGTTCACGTTCGCATAGCGTTCGAGAACGCGTTCGAACGAGACATGACGTGATGCATGATAGACGATGCAAACACATACACAGATGCACAATGTAGGACCCTGTGTGCCCGATTGAACTCATTCCCATTCAATCGAGTTAGCCCATGCGCACTAGAATGCAATACATGTGTAAATAGAACAATGATATGCAAAAGGTCAATGACATAACAAGAGGCGCGACAAAATATTGTGGTAAAGGTAGCCTTTTAGGCATTTTCCCTCGAGTAGAGGACCTTTAATCCACCCTAGTTAGCCCATGCACATTATATTACTATGCATACAAATGAAAAGACAATGATGTGGAACTCCGTATGTCCAATTAAACATATCTCACATTCAATCAAACATACTTCGTCCGGCAAAACAAAACATCCTGGTAAAGGTAGCCTTTAGGCATTTTCCCTCGAATAGAGGACCTTTAATCCACCCTAGTTAGCCCATGCACACCGCATCATCAATACATAAACAAATAACGTACATAAATTAAATGGCAGAATGTAAGATGAAAATAATAGACAAACAAGATAAAATAAAGTGAAACATGTGCCGTTTGCTCAAGTGGTACGTGGAGTTGTCTCCCAAGTACAGACCGCACTTCCGTCCATTCGGATTCGGCTACAGAATTTACGTATGGGTTTCCATCCGATATACCACAAGAGGCGACACATTTTCTCATCCATTCAAAGGCCACAACATGCATCCACAAACGACTCTCATGCGAAGAAAATAAATAAAACAATTAAAGGACGAATGAAAATAAATAAGAAAAGTGCCATCAGGTCTAACCTTTTAAAATCGTCTCTCGGAAGTACGGTACACGGTCTTCGGAAGGCTTGATGCTCTGCAACTCCTCCGGTTCACTGGTTCACTTCTCTCGTTCGTTGTCTCGCTGTTTTGAGTCGTCGTTTCCTCAATTTTGCTGCTGTTTTCACTATATTTTCGGTGGTTATAGTGCAGTTTTAGGGGGGCTTTTCGGTGGTGTTATGGATTGATTTTCTCTTCTTTTTTTCGTGAATATACTAAGGTTTTTTTTTTTTTTTTTTTTTTTTTTTTTTTTTTATGTGTGTGCGTTTTCTGAGATGGTCTAGGGTGTTTTTTTGGAGAGCTTGGGTGCTAATGCTTTTACATAATTTTCTGTGATTTGTATGTATGTGCTAGGAGTTTTTTGTGTGAATGAGCTAGGGTGTGAAAGGTTGGATTTCTGTTTCTTTTATAGGCAAAGGCTAGGGTTTCTCTTTTGTGAATAGGAAAGGAATCAATGTAATCATGAGTGGTATCTCCTAATTAGTGTCTCACAAGGAAAATATCTAGTTAATTAGGGACATGATTTGGCTTAATTAAGAAGATCATATATTGGATTTTTTTATTTAGGTATGTGGATTATTTAATTTAGAGAGGATATTATTTTAATTTGTGACATATGTTTTAAATGTTTTAATTATTTTTGGGTGGATTTTGGTGGGCTAATTGGGCTTGGGTCGTGAGGCTAACAATAAAACCTGAAGTACCGACACTGTTCGAATGCCGATTCGAATGCTACACGAACGCCCGCAATCTGCTTGACGTTCTAACATATTCACGAACGCAACACGAACGAAAGCAGTGAACATGTGAATTGAATCCGATGACATACTTATTCCGAATTTCCCCTTCCGACGTCCGTTTCCCGCGACTTCCGTGACTTAAAAGGTAGTGTCTCCAAATGAGACTCATCATAGGGACTTACATGTAAAATACAGTGCCTACAGGTACATATCATCAAATTCCTTCCATTCAGTTCCATCCGTTGGATGTCTAAATTTTCCCTCCGTACCGATCCTCTTTTCGTGATGCCACCTCATGTTAGTCGCTGTGTGTCGTGACATGAACAACCTCTGCAGCCTGGGTGTTAATGAGAAATATCGTAATATCTTCTGAGGCACTTTCTTTCTAAGACCACAGACTTTGTATTGATTTTCACCACAAATCGGATAATATTCAAGTGATTTATACTTGGCACGAAATAATACACAGTTATACTTACAAGCATCAATGGATTCATACCACATCTCAGATCACGCAATATTTTCTTTGCCTCTTAATACGACTTAGGTAATTCGCTGTCAACCGATAATATTTGGTCAAGTAAGTCTAGCATCATATCAATACTTTTGTTGGTCATTCTGTTCATCACTTTAATATGCAATAGTTTCACATCGAAATTCAAGATCGACATCCCAACACCTTCAAATGATATTTTTTGTGCCTCCTCAAGTAGTTGACTAGATAAATTTTTATAATTTCTATCAATTATCTCCTCGTTTATAGGTTGATTGTAACTACTAATCCCTTCACCGGAATCAATAAACCGTGAGAATTATATTGCTCACCATGATAAATCCACGTACGGTAAGTTGGTGATATTCCCGACATATATAAATGATTCTCAACTTCATCTAACCATTTTCTTTTCTTATTCAAATAATTTGTACAAGGACACCGAACATGACCTTCTGCATCAATGTGTTGCTTTGCCGATTCCATGAACTCATAAACCCCATTACGATATTCAACACTCAATCTATCCACCAAGCTCATCCAATTTCTATCCATTTCAACCAAATATCTACATATAAAAATATAATTATTAGACATTATATTACACTCATTAACACCACCAATTCTTTAATTATTTATTTAAGCATACACATATTTACTTAATTAATTAATTAATTACAAAAAAAAAACGAATCTTACATATATGCATCATAATCAACTAACAACAAATTAACTAATTAACACAATGTATAAATTGTGAAATTATAATTATTAGACATTATTTTTATTTTATAATTATTAAATATTATAAATAATTCTATATTTATTTTTATATGATAAAATTATAATTATTAATTAATTAATGACAAAACAAACTAATTCACATATATGTATCATAATCAACTAATAATAAATTGACTAACTAACATAATATATATAATAAAGATAATTACAAAAAAAATTAAAAACCCTAATTTTTTAGAGAGATTAAACTTAAATTAATTAAATGAGAGTGATCCAAATATAAGAAAAAATAAAGAGAGATGAAATAAAAATTACCTTGTGAAAAGTTGGAGTTTTGTTGAAAAATTATAGGAAAATTGTGAGTAAAACTTGCAGAGGAGAGAAAGAGTAGAGGGGGAAGAAGTGTTACTGCTTTTGAGATTTTAATGATATTTTAGCGTCGAATAAGGAAAATCTGAAGCTAAATGTTAAACTTTTAGCGTCGAATTATATTTTCGACGCTAAAGGTAACAAGATTGTCGGTGGAATTGTCAGAAACCTTTAGCGTCGATAATATATTCGATGCTAAAGGTACGACTTTTAGCGTCGAATATGCATTTCGACGCTAAAGGTAAAGAGATTGTCAGTGGTATTTTTAGAAACCTTTAGCATCAAAAATAATATCGACGCAAAAGGTTCGACTTTAAGCGTCGATTTTAAAATTCGACACTAAAGGTTAAACTTTTAGCGTCAAATAGTAATTTAGACGCTAAAGGGTTGCCCTTTAACGTCGAAAAAAATTTTACGACGCTAAAAGTTAACCTTTTACGTCGAATTTTAAAATCGACGCTAAAGGATTTAATAGCATTGAAAATATTTTCGACGCTAAAAGTTTGGAAGCTAAATGTCCATTTTCTTATAGTGTATAATAATAATATTTTAATATTTTGACATGTATGTTAAAATATTTTTTTAAAAAATACTAAATAAATGAATGACACATTCCTAATTTCTTTTTGAAAATTCAATTTTAGTCTAAGATTCCGACCCTATGCAGAATTAAACACAATAAATTAAGACAATTCCTAATTATTATTTCTATGCATTACCAACAAACACCCTTAGTCTAAGAACAATAAATCAAAGAAGGTATAATAATGCAGCAAAAAAAAATCAATAAAATAATTTTGTTAATGAAGTGGAAAACTCGTGCGAGTAAAAAATCATTTCGAATATCTACGTTACCGGCCAAAATCCACTATAATGAGAAAAACTTACAGTGATGGTAAAAGACCTATTGCAGCAACTCCGCCGACTCTAATACATCTAGATTGTAATAACCCCGAAGAACTCTTTGAGCTCACATCAAACGACCTTCTTCAGAACCTCTGAAGTCTCTAAGCAGATCAATTCTACTAGCACGTAACGCCGGAACTCCGACTACAAATCTTCCCCATTGAGAACTTTGAAGGCTTAGAAAATTGGGTTAGGGTTGTGTTTAGTGTTGATGGTCAAACACGAATCAATATCACCAAGAAACTTAAGACAGGGCAATCAAAAGAGTCTTCAAGGTAATATTTACTTTAAAAAAAATTATAATGTAACTCGTTTAATCATCACAATTACACCAATACAAGTTTTTCATAAGATATAATTATCATTTAAATTATTTAAAATGGAGGAAAATAAAAAGAATAATAATCAAAATTATAAATTATAAATTTTTAATGAAATTAATCATTACTAAATATTAAATAAATTAAATAATATAACAAATATAATTATAAAATAACAACATAATATGATTAGATTTTAAAAATTCAATAAATTAAATTATCCAATTAATTTGGTTCGGTTCGGTTTGATTTTTTAATTAAAAATTGAATAATTATTTTTGAAAATAAAAAAAAATTATCATTTCGGTTCGATTTTTTCCGATTCTTTCGGTTTTTTAATTTCAATTACTTTTTTATTTACCCCTATAAAAAATGATAGAGTTTAGATTATCATGTATTGTTGTAATATAAGTGAGAAAAATTATTTTTATTATTATTAATGTTATTATTATTATTATTATTATTATTAACGGCCCCGAGTAAAACTTTTCCTCGATAAGAGAATCTTTCCTCGACTGACTAAAGATTATTGTTTTGGTACCATCTTTTTTCCTTTATTAAGCTGCATAATAATATTAATAAGTTGGTATATGTATTAACTTCTTTCACTGAATTCTTATCATTTTAGCAATCATTTTCTTAAATTTTTTAAATTTTCAAATATAATCTTTCCTCGACTGACATTTCTTGTTTGCATTGTTGTTGTTGGACGTTTTGTACTTCGGTTCATAAAATAACCTACAAATGTAGTTGCATGTGAGGCTTGTTGGCCAGAATGTATTATTACCACTTTTTATATGTATTATTTAATCAAAATCATTAATAGAAATTAAGCAAATCATGAAATTGAATACAAACTCAAAAAGTTAGAAAAATTTGGAATGTATTGCGTAGAAATGATGAACTTGAACTAAGTCGAGAAAAATCTATATCCTTATAAACTTATTAGCCCCGCCTCGGTACTCTACAGATCTTTTGTAGCTAACGTTCTCGCATGATATTTGGTTATTTCTTGTAAAAGGTGCACTACTTTCTTCAAGAACTTAAACTAGGAATATGGTGGAAACTCTCTCCTTAAAAAAACTTTAGACTCTTTAACAATGAATGAAACTTGAAATGAATTTTTAGGATGAATGGAAAATGAACTCAATGACTCATTTTTATAAACATGGAGGGTTTCATTTGAAAAAGTACTTTTATGTCAATAAATATAATTCTTTAAAGACCATAACTCTCCAGGAAACTTCTCAACCCTAAGGGTGTGTTCTTTCTCATTAAGGAACATATCATTTCCAATGAACCTTTTAAACTCAAGGGTTTAGTCTTTTCACATTCATGATTATATTCTTTCATTCCCTATATATTTATACTGTTAGACAATTATGACCTATAGCATCACTATTTGTACAGAACATGGTGTTGTTGTACAAATTAACTATGTGACAAAGGAAAATGCTATTTTATCATTTGTAATTTGATTACTGGGATATATAAATGATAAAAGTCCATATGATTAGTACCAGATTAATAAGATATGAGACAGTATTAATCCACGTAAGGTTTAATCATTAAATATCCCTAATCGTAGTATTATCGAGACTGTACATCGATAATGCGGAATAGGCTAGTATTACACTTGTGCGTGTTATGGAAGTGTAACGGCATAGTTCTCATATATTTGGGTATTGGATACTCATGCAAGTGTAATAGGAGGTTCTGTTTACCGATGGTACGGAAACAGCTTCGCTCTGGATAGACCCCTCGGAATCCCATTGGTAGTATGACTATGTGTCTATGGGAATCCGAATCAGGGTAGGTGTATTTGGTCTTAACCTGAGACTTGCATCGCTAATACTTGCGACAATTAGTATATTTTGGTTTTGGTCGTCCCGGACTTTAACAGGTTTTGTGTACGCCTCTTCTGGGTATACTGAGAATCGTAGTGTATTTGGTGTGATGTCAAGATGGAAGTATCACTTCAGTCATATGGAGATGATGATCACGCAGGGATACGGAACTGATACTCTTAAGTACTGTAGTCATCGGGATAATATGACTACGTCATGATTATTTGATTATAGAGACTAGTTGCCAGTGATCCGATATATGCTTCGTACAGGGCAGACACAATTCCAGCCCCAGGCCTTGCACGTGACATCCGATACTGGATCGTAATATGCAATACTACGTATACTACGCATGACAAATATTATATATTTCTTTAAAGAATATTTCTGGAGAATTGGGTAGGCACGGTGCTTTGCTAGAAGCCAACCATGTCTTGTAAATCGGTAAGAACGTGGTACCGGGTACGCATGTATTCGGATAATCCAATGACCGTATTTACTGCCAACATATCCAGGGATCTCTTGGGTCGCTTCCCGAAGATTCACCGATGAGATTTGACTCGAACATAATTAATCTGGGATTAATTATGAGAGAGAAAATTAATTTAGGATTAATTACGGCAAGAATTAATCTGAGATTAATTATCAGAGAAAGAATTAATCTGGGATTAATTGCGTCAAGAATTAATATGGGATTAATTCGACTAGAAGAGAGAACGCGATTAATTTGGAATTAATCGGTAAAATAAATTTAATAGTTAAATTTGATTTTTCTATTTAATTTATTTATTTGGGCTAAAATAATATATCAGATATATTAATTGAAATTAGATTTCAACGCGGAATTAAAATTAGATTTTAATTCAAGCGAACGAATTAATTTAGAATTAATTCCTAAGCGACTTTCATAATAATTCTGCGATGCATAATTATTTAATTAAATTAGATTTAATTATGTCGCAACGGTAAATTCGTTTAGTTAGGAATTAAACGAACCCGAGCCCAAGGGTCCACCAACTTACATCAAATGTCCACACAAGTGATGGAAGTTGTTATTTGGTTAAGAAAATCTTAGATTACTTTTTGCACACTCAAGCCCATTACAACACTCAACTTTAGTATATATTAATTTTGTCAACTTTGGAAGTAGATAGAGTTACTATTCACAGCAAACACATTTTTCTCTCTTCCTCCTCTCCTTGGCCGATTCTTTGCTACTCTTGGAGGGTAATTTTTTCTTTCATTTTTGTTCTTGCTAGCACATAAAGGAGTGAATCAAGGTGATAGGGAAACTCACCCAAGGGTTTAGAACTCTATTCCAAGCTTGGAGCTTCATCTTCGACAAAGAAAAAGTCTTGAAATTCATCCAAGTAAAGTAAGTTTTTTCCGCAACTCCTCTTTGCTTTTCACACACAAATCACTCTTAGACGATCTTGGCATGTTCTAGGAACACTTACATATACACCTTATATTTAGAAAATTTCCTACAATCCCCCATAATTTTTTAAATATCAATGCAGATATTTAAGAGAGTTTCATTGAAATGAAACTATATCGGAATAGGTAGTTTTCATCTTGAACCATTCCTAGTGAACAACTATCTGATTTACTTGATAAATCAGTGGCCCATAGTCTTGAACTATTCTACAGTTAATGTAAACCAAGAAAATAGCCATCACACAACATCACTTCGATCATTTCTCGTTTTGTGGTTGTGCTCAATTCGACCATGAACATCAGTCATGGCTTCATCAAGTACTTTATAGAATCCAGCCTTTAAAAATCTCATGGAAGTAACCTCACTTCTTACTTGAAATAGGTGATCTACTATAAAAGATAATTTATTTTTACCCCTATTAGGACTCTTCTCCTAATTTAGTGATCATTAAAATCCTTAGTTTATCCTAACATTGACAGACAGCACTTTGCGTCATTATAAGAATATGTTGTTTTGAATTGCACAAAGTTTCAGTTGTCATTTTTGAACTTAGATCTTGGATTCTCCAATCAGCTAGGTTGGGTTTCCATAATGACAATTCTTAATTTATATGCTTCAAGCTCATTCCCCTCGATGACTCTATTTGCTCTCTAGGTAAAACTTTAGTCAGTGGATCCGCTAGGTTTTCCTTCTATTTGACATAATCTATTGAAATTATGTCGTTTGATAGCAGATACCTTATGGTATTGCATCTTCAACGTATGTGTCGAGACTTACCATTATACGTTATATCTTGGGCTCTCCCAATAGCCGATTGACTATCACAATGTATGCTTGAAGTTGGCACTGATTTTGGCCAATTTGGAATAACCACTCCGCTTCCTTCGTTGCTTTGTCTAATGATATGAACTCAGACTCTATAGTAGACCGGGTAATACATGTTTTTCTCAAGGATTTCCATGACACATCTACATCACCAAGTGTGAAAATAAATCCACTCGTGGATTTGAAATCCACTGTATTAGATATCCAGTTAACATCATTGTATCCCTCTAAAACAGTAGGATATCTCATGTAATGCAAATCATATTTTGAATTGTCTCTCAAATACCTCAGAACTCTTACTATGACTTTCCAATGGTTATGTCCTGGATTACTTGTATATCTACTAAGCCTGTTTATAGCTTGAGCGATATCTGATCGTGTGTAATTTGTAAGATATATCATGCTTCCGATAATTCTCGAATACTCTAATTGCGATACGCTCGAACCAATATTCTCTAACAAATGAAGAGTTGGGTCAACATGAGTTCAACTACGTTTAGATCTCCTTTGTTATATTTCTCAAGTATTTTCTCAACATAATGTGGCTAAAATATTATGGATCCCTTTGATGTTCTAGAAATCTTAATTCCTAGAATCACATCAGCAACTCCCAAATCTTTCATGTCAAATTTATTGGTCAATACTTTCTTGGTAGACTGAATCATCTCATGATTGCTACCAATTATCAGTATATTGTCTACATAGAGACATACAATGACATATCTTTCTTGAGTTAATTTAGTGTATACACACTTATCACACTCATTAATTTTGAATCCACTTGACAATATTTCTTTGTCAAATTTCTCATGTCATTGTTAAGGTGCTTATTTTAATCCATATAAGGATTTTATAAGTTTGCACACTTTCTGTTCTTGTTCGGGAATATTAAAACCTTCTGGTTGTTCCATGTAAATCTCCTCATCCAATTCATCATTTAAGAATGTTGTCTTTACATCCATTTGATGTATTTCAAGACCAAATATAATCGCTATGGCTATAAGTATTCTTATTGAAATGATACAGGTCACTGGTGAATAGGTATCAAAGTAATCAATGCCTTCTTTTTGTCTATAATATTTTATGATAAGTCTTGTCTTGTACTTATCTATAGATCCATTCGGCTTCATCTTCTGTTTGAAAATCCATTTGTATCCCAGCGACTTATAACCTGGAGGAAGATCAACCAACTCTTTCCATTAATATGCCTCCAAAAAATATATTGCTTATTTATAACTTTGAGGCTCATTTTCTAACAGGTATGTCAGAAAATCATATCCAAATGACTTAGACTTTCTTGCTTTTTTGCTACGCCTAGCCTCATTTTTCTTCAACTTTTTCACGTTGATCTGATTCTTGGTTAACTTGATTACTACTTGTAGCAGTATCAATGGTTCTTTTGAGAAAATTTGTTCTTTGTTTTTCTTTACAAGAAAATATCTCTTCAAAGAATATCGTATTCTTTGACTCAATTATTATATTTGGATGGATGTCATGAATTTTAGATTTATATACCAAGAGTCGATACATGCTAGTGTTGTGAGCGTATCCAATAAATATACAATCAACAGTTTTTAGTCATATTCTCACATTCTTAGGTTTAGGAACCATAACTTTGGTGAGAAACCTCCACACTTTCAGATTTTTGTAGGAATGTGTGTGACCTTTCCATAATTCATATGGTGTCTTGTCCAATATTTTATGAGGTAACTTATTCAGAACGTAATTGACGGAAAGTAAGATTTTCCCCTATAAGTTCTGGGGTAAACCAGAGCTTGTCAAAATAACTTTCATCATTTCCTTCAACGTTCGATTTTTGTGTTCCGCAATCCTATTTTTTGAGGTGAATAAGGAGCAGTAATTTCGTGAATAATTTCACGATTAGAACAACATTCCCCGAATGGTGACATATATTCGCCTCTCCTATCACTCCTAATTCGTTTGATTTTCTTACCAAGTTGATTTTCAACTTCGTTCTTATAGTGTATAAAGCTCTCAATAGGCTCATCTTTACTTCTCAACAAATACTAATAGCAAAATCTTGTGCTATCATCGATAAAAATGACAAAGTATTTGTCACCGCTTCTTGTTTGCACAACATTTATATCACACACATCAGTGTTTATAATTTCCAAGGGTTCAGAACTTCGTTCTATTGAATGAAATGATGTTCTATTCATTTTCGCTTCAACGCATACTTCACATTTATGTTGGGTATCAATTGTAAATTTAGGTATAAGATCCATTTTAATTAATTTACGCATCCCAACCTACAATGACATATATTTTGTGACTCAATTGTTGGGATTGGTGCTCAGAGTGTGACCGGCATAAACACACACGTATAACGCAAGCGCACGTATCGTTCAAGTAGTATAAAAAGTATCGATCCCACGAGGACTTAAAACCTTTGCTATTAATTTTTTATGAGGTCAAATGTTTACAAGTATCTAATAGATTGATTGTTTGATTGGGTGGTGACTTTAAAACTTAAAACAAGTAA
>SKCR01015748.1:0-142746 GCA_019454045.1 Zanthoxylum bungeanum
ATATATATATATATATATATATATATATATATATGTATTTACGATAGTTACAGTAAATATTACATATATTTGAGATATTTATATTAAATTCATTGATTAATTATTTAATTGTTAAATAATTAATATAAATTAAAATATAAATATCCTCCAATGATAAAGTTAGGAAATGATTATAAGTGTATATTGTTGACTTATCATTAAAGGAAAATGTTATCAAAATGGTTTTGACTACTTGGATATTTGTTTTTAATAAGTTAAAATTGAAAATATCATTATCCTTTTTTCTTACCAATTTTCGGCCAAGACCTTACATAAATATAAGTGTTATGTTTTTAAGTGTGCTTTTGTTGAGTTGTTTGAATTTTCATTAAAGTTGTAATGATCAAATTGCAAGTTGATTAAAGTAAGCTTTAAATGAAACAAAATTAAATATCTAGATATTTCCTACACCTATTTCGGCCAAGGCCCTAATGGAAGAGGTATATATTGTTTGTTTCATTTTTTAGGGTTTAAGGAGTTCATTAGATACAAAAGAAACACAACAGTAGTTGAAGAAAAGTTTGAAGAAAAGAAGAAAAACTTGGAAATCTTAAGGTTTTGTACGTTTTTTCTCAAATCTTCCAACATGAAAAATGTTTCTAACATGCTTAGCTTCATCTTGTGTTTGTTTTGATGTGTGTCTCTCTACTTATAGTTTGAGTTTTAGTTGTTGTGAACTTGAATGAAAGATTGATGCATGTAAGTAAGCTTGAATGGTGTTCAAAGCTTCACTTTTGTTTTTAGAAAATTAAGTTGTCATTATAGGTTGGTAGCCACTCCCTGGTGACCTAGAATTGTTCTAGATTTGTTTCAAAGTGGTGAGGCTAGATTGGTTGAAGTATTGAATGGATTAAAGTTGTTGGATTTTGTAAATTTTGTGAAATTGGACAATTTGATGAAATTGAAAAATTAGGGTTCATAACCCACTCCAAATTTGGGGTTTTCATATATGTGATGTATTATGGTATGAATATGATGCATGTAAATTTTGGGTTGATTGGATTTGATCTTGGCATGTTTTGAACAAAATGGACCAAAATGCAATTACACTTGAACAATTTGGGGGTTGTCACGACAATTAGAAAATTGGGGATTTGTGTTAAATCTAATTTGATACATTAGATGTGTTGAAAATATTTTAGAATGATTAGAATCATCCAAAATTAATTTGATAATTTTTGGGCTAAAATAATCAATTTAAAAATTTTGGGGCATTCGTTAATTACCAAGAAATTGATCTCTTGTGGTAATTTTTCAGAATTTGATAATTGGATAATTAAATAAATAAGTTTATTTAATTGATCTGAGAAATTTTAAAATCGGAAAATTTGGTTTTCCACTATTCCGCTGCGTTACCGATATTCCCCCTTAAACCCCATCAAAATGGTATCAGAGCAAGTCTGATTATGGACTGTTGGGTTTCTACTATAGTCCCAGATCATTCAAGCAATGAAAATAAGTGAATACAATAAAAGAAGTAGGCGGAATCATACTTACAATTAACGGATTTTGTGATGCGATGAACACAAACTTTTGCTCCTTCCTTGAAGCTCTCGGCTTTGCCCCTCTTTGTGCTCCATTTGGTGTTCTTCAAGCTCCAAGCTTTGATTTGAGATTCCATGCTCAAGGTTTGTTTCCATATCACATTTGGATGACTCTTTAGTGTGCTAGCACTTGGGAAAAATTTGCCACAAATTCTTCCTAAATCTTCTTCTTGTTCTCGGCAATGGAGAAACAAATGAGAGAAAATTTGGCCCTTGGCCGAAATTGGAGGGAAGAGAGAGAGAGGAATTTCAAGTGTGTTGTTGTGTTTGATTTCAAAATCAAATACATATTACATTTTCCAAAAATTGTACAAGGCATTTAGGCCTTCCAACCACCACCATCAATCACAAGTGACAACCATCACATCACTCAAAGTGATGTGACTTCAATCACAAAATGACTAATGATGTGACGCGTGATGTGACTTGTGGGCCCCACTTGATTCGAAATGCGAGTGGCCCCGCAAACACTCATGGGCTCAGGTTCGCTAATTCCGAATTAACGAATTTTCCGTTGCGACGTAATTAAATTAAATTAAATAAATAATTATGCCTAGCAAAATTACTATTCACGTCGCTAGTGAATTAATTCTAAATTAACTCGTTCGCCCGAATTAAATCTAATTTAATTCCGCGTCGAAATCTAATTTCGTTTAATATATCGAATATATTAATTTATCGATTATTCCAAATTAATCGTTCTCTCTATTTAAATAATATTTTATCCCGATAAAATATCTCCCTAATTAATCCTAGATTAATTTTCTCTCTCTAATAATTAATCCCAATTAATAATGTGCGAGTCATACGTCATCGGTGAATCTTCGGGAAGCGACCCATGAGATCCCCAGATATGTTGGCAGTAAATCCGGTCGTCGGACTATCCGAACACGTACGTACCTAGTACTACGTTTTTATACCGATTTACAAGACGTGGTTGGCTTCTAGCAAAGCATCGTGCCTACCAAATTCTCCAGAAATATTCTTAAAGGAATATATAATCTATATCAGGCGTAGTATACGTAGTATTGCGTATTGCGATCCAGTATCGGATGCCACGTGCTAGGCCTGGGGCTGGAATTGTGTCTGCCCTCGTACGAAGCACATATCAGATCTCTGGTAACTAGTCTCTATAATCGGATAAGCATGACCTAGTCATATTATCCCGATAGCTGCAGCATATAAGAGCACCAGTTCTGTATCCCCGTGATCATCATCTCCACTATGACTGGAGTGATACTTCCATCTCGACATCACACCCAATACACTACGATTCTCAATATACCCAGAAGAGGCGTACACAGAACCGGTTAAAGCCCTGGATGACTAAAACCAAAGTATATTGATTGTTGTAAGTATTAGCGGTGCAAGTCTCAGGTTAAGACCAAATACACCTACCCTGATTCGGACTCCCATAGACACACAGTCATACTACCAATGAGATTCTGATGGGTCTATCCAGAGCGAAGCTGTTTCCGTACCATCGGTAAACACAAACCTCCTATTACACTTGTATGAGTATCCAATATCCAAATATATGAGAACTATGGCATTCTGGGGGCGAGGCCCACATTGGTTCAGTATCAGTTTTGTCGGGTATGGCACTCTGGATATAGAGATATCAGATCAGTTCTGCCAGGTACGGCACTCTGGATATAGAGATATCAGATCATTTTTACCAGGTATGACACTCCGGGTATGGAGATATCAGATCAGTTTTGCCAGGTACGGCACTCCGGGTATGAAGATATTACAGTAGCACTCCGGTATAGAGACACACCATTGGTTTTGTCGGGTATGGCACTCTGGGAATAAAGCCCACATTCAGTATAGTTTGAGAATAACAAGCCGAGAATGGCACTCCGAGAATGGATCACAGTTCGAGAATGAACAAGCCGAGAATGGCACTCCGAGAATGGAGCACAGTTCGAGAATGAACATTCGAGAATGACAATCCGAGAATGGAGCAAATTCGAGAATGAACAACCCGAGAATGGCACTTCGAGAATGGAGCACAGTTCGAGAATGAACAAGTCGAGAATGACACTCAAAGAATGGAGCACAGTTCGAGAATGAACAAGCAGAGAATGGCACTCCAAGAATGGAGCACAGTTCGAGAATGAACAAACCGAGAATGGCTCTCTGAGAATGGAGAACAGTTCGAGAATGACAAGCGAGAATGACACTCCGAGAATGGAGCACAGTTCGAGAATGAACAAGCCGAAATGGCAATCCGAGAATGGAGCACAGTTCGAGAATGAACAAGCCGAGAATGACACTCCGAGAATGGAGCACAGTTCGAGAATGAAAAAGCCGAGAATGACACTCCAAGAATGGAGCACAGTTCGAGAATGAACAAGCCTTGAGAATGAACAAGCCGAGAATGGCACTCCAAGAATGGAGCACAGTTCGAGAATGAACGAGCCGAGAATGGCACTCCAAGAATGGAGCACAGTTCAGAAATGAACAGCCGAGAATGGCACAACAACATCAACTGCGACACCCTAGGTACGGGGTTAGCACGCCGAGAATGGCACAACTACACTGCGACGCCCTAGGTACGGGGTTTAGCACGCCGAGAATGGCACAACAACATCAACTCCGCGACACTCTAGGTATGGAGACGCAACTGCTGACACCCTAGGTACGGGGTTAGCACGCCTAGAATGGCACAACTGCACGCCCCCTAGTACGGGGTTTAGCACGCCAGGTACGGCATGTGGAGTATTGTGGACTACCATGGACTATGTGGATTATGTGGACTACCGAGGACTACCATGGATTATGTGGACTACCGTGGACTATCGTGAAGTGTTATGGACTACCATGGACTACCGTGAAATATTATGGACTACCGAGGACTACCGTGGACTATGTGGATTATGTGGACTACCGTGGACTACCGTGAAGTGTTGTGGACTACCGTGGACTATCGAGGACTACTGAGGACTACCGTGGACTATCATGAAGTGTTGAGGACTACCGTGGACTACCGAGGACTACCGTGGATTATGTGGACTATCGTGGACTACCGAGGACTACCGTGGATTATGTGGACTACTACCGAGGACTACCGTGGACTATCGTGAAGTGTTGAGGACTACCGAGGACTACCATGGATTATGTGGACTACCGAGGACTACCGTGGACTATCGTGAAGTGTTGAAGACTACCGTGGACTACCGTGGACTACCAAGGCCTACCGTAGATTATATGGACTACCGTGGACTACCGAGGACTACCGTGGATTATGTGGACTACCGAGGACTACCGTGGACTATCGTGAAGTGTTGAGGACTACCATGGACTACCGAGGACTACCGAGGACTACTGTGGACTACCGTGGATTATGTGGACTACCGAGGACTACCATGGATTATGGGAACTATCGTGGACTATGTGGACTACCGAGGACTACCGTGGACTATGTGGACTATCGTGGAGTATTATGGACTATTGAGGACTATTGTGGACTACCCGCGACACCCTAGGTACGGGTTTTAGCATGCCAGGAATGGCACATCATCAAATTCATTCAGAGCAACAGGCAAACCAGGTGACAGCTCGCGAGCCAAGTAGTAAAAAATGCATTGCAGTACTATGATAGGATTATCATTGTCACACACTGCACAAGTCCCATCAAAGTGGGGGCGACTGTAGGCACTGCATTTTTGCATATAAGTCCCGATGATAAGTCTCGTATGAAGACACTACCTCTTTGATTGTGAAAGCCGCGGGAAACGGACGTCGGAAGGGCAAAGTTGGAAATTAACATTTGGTCGGATTTAATTCGCTTGTTTCGCTTCGGGTTCGCTTGTTGGACCTCTATTTTAAAACACACCAAACCCATTAAATCACATCCAAAAATAATTAAAACATTTAAAATACATGTCAAAATTAAACTTAAATTAAATTAAATTAAATCACATTCACAAATTAAATTAAACTTAAATTAAAGTAAATTAAATCACATTCAAAAATTAAATTAAACTAAATTAAAATTAAATTAAAACACATATCACAAATTAAAACACCTTCCTATTTAATTAAATCCCTTTCCTAGAATACATAAATCACTTCCCTAAATTAAAAGATATCTCCTTTAAACACACAAATCATATTCCTTCTCCAACAAGGTAAACCCCCTCCATTGGCCTATAAAAAGAACCCTTAACCCACATATTCAACCCCGGTTGATTTTCACGAAAACACAAAGAAATAAACCCCATAGCCGCACCTATAACCAGGTCTCTCCCAATCCATTCACGCAATATCCTTCCACTCATCCTCACTCACAAACCGTCCACGCCCTGACAGCCAATTAAACACACTACACTTACGCCCTTAAACCGCCACACAGCCAACCAAGCTTCACACAATCACGCCACCTTTCACACAGCCTCACTGCCACAAGCACAAGCCCCCACTATCTCCATTCACGAAACCAAGTCAATTCACCCATACGTTCACGCTACGCTCCTAGCCATCACGCACAACAATTCACGCCTACGCCTTAGTCATCAGCCCCCTACGTTCACGCTACGCTCCTAGCCAACACACACAACAAATGCTGCTTACGCCCTTAGTCACCAGTCCCCACGTTCACGCTACAAAATACCCTACAGCCCTCACGCACCTGTTCCCCTCACGCTTAGCCACTCAGCCCAAGCCTTCAACGCCACTCACCCTCAAATTACCGAGAGATAGCCCCAGTACTGCCCGTAAATTGCCGCAATAAATCAACACTAAACTACCCAGTAAACTGCCCAGAAACTGCCTAGAAAACTGTTCAGAAACTGCCCAGAAAACAGTCCAGAAAAACTGCACTGCCCAATTTTCACGCCCAAAACAGTCCCTAAAACAACCAAAACAGTGCCCTAAATACAACAAAAACAGCAGCGAAACGAAGTGAAAACAGCAGCCCTAACAACGAAGAAAAACGTTGAGCTAGTGAACCAGAAAAGTTGCGGAATATCAACCCTTCCGACGGCCGTGTAACGCGCTTTCGAGAGACGACAAAAGAGGATGGAAACCCGGACGTAAATTCCGTAGCTGAATCCGAATGGACGGTAGTGCGGTTTGTACTCGGGATACAACGCCATGTACCACTTAAGAGGCATATATTTCGTTCCATCCAAATTCGTATTTGAGCATGCTATAGTTCGTAGATTATTTATTCGTTATTTAAAAGCATGATTTAGTTTAATTTATTATTTATTGTCAAAACATGATAATGTTATTTTTATGCATGATATGTTGTTTAGTTTATGTTTATGTTCAAATAGTTATTTGTTTATTTCAATTGAATGTTTCAATATGCTCATTGTGTGGATTGTGTTTGCCGTTTAATGACTTATTTTCCAAGCATGCAAACTTAGATTAAGAGTTACTTTTTATGAATGCATATTAGATCTAGGTTATTCTTGAGCATACACCTTGACTAGATTCAGTTATTTTATTCCACAAATCATATCATCACAAGTGACATAAGTAAGGGACCATTCCGAACCCAACGGTTTGAGGTCTTCCTTGCGAGGGGTTAGTACGGCCTTAAATCTTTGTCCCAGTTCACACTGGGTGGCGACTCCATGTTATTTCTCTGGTTTAGTTCCTCCGCGGACTATTCCGTACTCCCAACTAGGCCACGAGCCTATAACATCGTCGTCAGTTTCTGTGTCATACAGTCTGGCGACTACACTGGGGATATCTAGAGAATTGGCCTCGAAATCATGTCTTGTGATGTGTATGATTTGTGCCTTAGTTGACCGTTTCTATAGTGGGTTGAGGGGGTTTTAACCAAAGGCACTGTTAAAGCTAGGTGATGATTTGGTGTTTTTCTTCATTCACTACCCTTCGGGGAAAAGCTGTGAAAGCACCTAGATAATCATTATCCGTAGCTCGTTGTGATAGACTAATTTTGAGGACTCATTGTTTATTCCTGACACCAAGCGATAAGAGCCTAAGGGGCTTGGGTACTTAAGAGAGCCTTGCTCCACCCTCCATCTGAGGAATCTACAACGGGAAATCCATTTGACAGTCAGTCACACACCATAACTCGTTGGAACGTACCTTAAGGTATAAAAAAGGTGCGCTCACTTGGTCAATTGAACCCTTGAGTGGGGAGTCCTAGTTGTGGGCAATCCTTCGTCGACGAGAGCCTTTGTCTATACCCCTATAAACCCATATATGAATCGTAGTTATATGACCAATAGAAGCCACCCCTTTATGCTTTTGGTAAACACATGCATATTATATATCATGCATCGCACGCATCTCATGCATACACGCATCATGTTAACCCACGTGTCTTAAAAGCCATCATAGACATCCGTTGGGTTAGAGATAAAAGAAGACTTGTCAAGAAGAGTTTAGCAAACCTGGATATCGGGGAAAAGGAAATCGAGAAACAGAAAACCTTACGGCAAGGATAGAAAGACCATTGGGGGGCTTTTAAAAAAAAAAGAAAGAAACAAAAAAGAAAGAAAAAAAAAGAAAAAAATTGATTGTTTTTAGTCCTTGATAGTTAGACATAAGTCCGATGATGAAATTGATTGCTTTAGGGTGAAACCTTAGAAACGATAAACCCTTGACGTGCTTTTATCTGATACTTTGAGTAGTTGATCTATGTTAGACTCGTAAGCACTTGATTATGGTTCTCAGCAGTGAAAACATGAGTAGTTAGTAAAGTGACTAGTTGAAGAAATTGTAGGTCGGTGAATGACCGTTCTCCTAAATGTCTATCCTGATTTGCTTGTGTTATGATGTGTGGTATGGTTGAAAATAAAAGAAAAGTCTTTAAAGAAAAGAATTGAACCGCCTATAACCGATAAGCGTGAAGCTACCCATGGGCGAGTATTAGGACCACCATGAGGAGAAATGCTACCTTAAAGGGTAGGTGTGTTGAAAAAGAGAAAGAATGAAAAAAAAAGTTCAAAATGAAAAGAAAAAAGAGACAAAAAAGAAAAAAAAAACCATACCACATTGAGCACAGAAAAACAACTGCAGACATAATTGAGATATCTAGGTTGGTTTGACTCATCGATCCCGATTTTTGAAACGAAATCATCGAGTTAGCTTACCTAATGATTAAGCTGTGAAAGAACATTTGCACACACACACTTTGAGTCTGGCATAGATCATTTTTTCAAAGACTTGGATTTGAGTTGCATCGAATGTTTTGAAGGTTCTCTGGTTTCATTACTGAGCATTCTTTGAGGACAATGATATGTATAACTATTGGGACTATTTCGTAGCATGTGATATAGCATGATGATATGGAAGGCCCCACCATATGGTTCATCTTGACCAAGTACAAACAGCGGAGAGCAGAAAGTTAAACCAAGACTGGGGGCGACCAGTCTACCACATCGTGAATCAAGGACATAACAAGATATTGAGTCATGAGACCAGAGAGAAGACTGAGCAGTCGCCTGGAGAACTGGTGGAAGACCTAACCCAATGGAATAGGAAACGCATTCATGCATACATGCATACACGTCATATACATACAATCTTTGTCTTGTTTTTATTCACATGTTTCAAAAAGGAAAAAGAGAAAGCGGCAAAAGGCCAGCCAATCAGAAACAACAACAGTACAATGTCATCAGTTTCAGAAATGAATCAGTTTCAGTCTGGGGGCAAGGCCCACATCAGTATCAGTTTGGGGCGAGGCCCACATCAGTATCAGTCTGGGGGTGAGGCCCACATCAGTGTCAGTATGGGGGCGATGCCCATATCAGTATCAGTTTGGGGGCGAGGCCCACATCAGTATCAACTCAGGGTCGAGGCCTACATTATCAGCAGCATCGGGAATGAATTTTAGGGCCGAGGCCACATTGTCAGAATTTGGAATGAACCCAGGGAATGAATCCGAGGGCCGAGGCCCACGTCGTCAAAATTTGGAAAGAATCCGGGAATGAATCCCAGGGTCGAGGCCCACATCAGCAGAGTTTTGGAATGAATCCAGGAATGAATCCGGGAATGAATCCCAGGGCCGAGGCCCACATCAGCAGAGTTTTAGAATGAATCCGGGAATGAATCCCAGGGTCGAGGCCCACACCGTTAGAGTTTTGGAATGAATCCGGGAATGAATCCCAGGGTTGAGGCCCACATCACCAGCAGTTTCAGGATCCCAGGGTTGAGGCCCACATCGCCAATAGTTCCCGAGAATGAATCCTAGGGCCGAAGCCCACGCTGTCAGAGTTTTGGAATGAATCCAGGAATGAATCATAGGGCGAGGCCCACATTATTATCAGCATCAGTTTTTCCGGGTATGGCACTCTGGGGGCGAGGCCCATATTATCATCAGCATCAAAAGCATGCTTGCCGGGTATGTCATTCTGGGGGCGAGGCCCACAGTGGTTCAGTATTAGTTCTGCCGGGTATGACATTCTGGGGGTGAGGCCCACATTGGTTCAGTATTAGTTCTGCCGGGTATGGCATTCTGGGGGCGAGGCCCACATTGGTTCAGTATCAGTTTTGTCGGGTATGGCACTCTGGATATAGAGATATCAGATCAGTTCTGCCAGGTACGGCACTCTGGATATAGAGATATCAGATCATTTTTACCAGGTATGACACTCCGGGTATGGAGATATCAGATCAGTTTTGCCAGGTACGGCACTCCGGGTATGAAGATATTACAGTAGCACTCCGGGTATAGAGACACACCATCGGTTTTGTCGGGTATGGCACTCTGGGAATAAAGCCCACATTCAGTATAGTTTGAGAATGAACAAGCCGAGAATGGCACTCCGAGAATGGATCACAGTTCGAGAATGAACAAGCCGAGAATGGCACTCCGAGAATGGAGCACAGTTCGAGAATGAACAATTCGAGAATGACAATCCGAGAATGGAGCAAAATTCGAGAATGAACAACCCGAGAATGGCACTTCGAGAATGGAGCACAGTTCGAGAATGAACAAGCCGAGAATGACACTCAAAGAATGGAGCACAGTTCGAGAATGAACAAGCAGAGAATGGCACTCCAAGAATGGAGCACAGTTCGAGAATGAACAAGCCGAGAATGGCTCTCTGAGAATGGAGAACAGTTCGAGAATGAACAAGCCGAGAATGACACTCCGAGAATGGAGCACAGTTCGAGAATGAACAAGCCGAGAATGGCAATCCGAGAATGGAGCACAGTTCGAGAATGAACAAGCCGAGAATGACACTCCGAGAATGGAGCACAGTTCGAGAATGAAAAAGCCGAGAATGACACTCCAAGAATGGAGCACAGTTCGAGAATGAACAAGCCTTGAGAATGAACAAGCCGAGAATGGCACTCCAAGAATGGAGCACAGTTCGAGAATGAACGAGCCGAGAATGGCACTCCAAGAATGGAGCACAGTTCAGAAATGAACAAGCCGAGAATGGCACAACAATATCAACTGCGACACCCTAGGTACGGGGTTAGCACGCCGAGAATGGCACAACTGCGACGCCCTAGGTACGGGGTTTAGCACGCCGAGAATGGCACAACAACATCAACTCCGCGACACTCTAGGTATGGAGACGCAACTGCGACACCCTAGGTACGGGGTTAGCACGCCGAGAATGGCACAACTGCGACGCCCTAGGTACGGGGTTTAGCACGCCAGGTACGGTATGTGGAGTATTGTGGACTACCATGGACTATGTGGATTATGTGGACTACCGAGGACTACCATGGATTATGTGGACTACCGTGGACTATCGTGAATTGTTATGGACTACCATGGACTACCGTGAAGTATTATGGACTACTACCGAGGACTACCGTGGACTATGTGGATTATGGGATAGTGGACTACCGTGAAGTGTTGTGGACTACCGTGGACTATCGAGGACTACTGAGGACTACCGTGGACTATCATGAAGTGTTGAGGACTACCGTGGACTACCGAGGACTACCGTGGATTATGTGGACTATCGTGGACTACCGTGGACTACCGAGGACTACCGTGGATTATGTGGACTACCGAGGACTACCGTGGACTATCGTGAAGTGTTGAGGACTACCGAGGACTACCATGGATTATGTGGACTACCGAGGACTACCGTGGACTATCGTGAAGTGTTGAGGACTACCGTGGACTACTACCAAGGCCTACCGTAGATTATATGGACTACCGTGGACTACCGAGGACTACCGTGGATTATGTGGACTACCGAGGACTGCCGTGGACTATCGTGAAGTGTTGAGGACTACCATGGACTACCAAGGACTACCGAGGACTACTGTGGACTACCGTGGATTATGTGGACTACCGAGGACTACCATGGATTATGGGAACTATCGTGGACTATGTGGACTACCGAGGACTACCGTGGACTATGTGGACTACCGTGGAGTATTATGGACTATTGAGGACTATTGTGGACTACCGCGACACCCTAGGTACGGGGTTTAGCATGCCAGGAATGGCACATCATCAAATTCAGTTCAGAGCAACAGGCAAACCAGGTGACAGCTCGCGAGCCAAGTAAGTAAAAAATGCATTGCACGTACTATGATAGGATTATCATTGTCACACACTGCACAAGTCCCATCAAAGTGGGGGCGACTGTAGGCACTGCATTTTTGCATATAAGTCCCGATGATAAGTCTCGTATGGAGACACTACCTCTTTGATTGTGAAAGCCGCGGGAAACGGACGTCGGAAGGGCAAAGTTGGAAATTAACATTTGGTCGGATTTAACTCGCTTGTTTCGCTTCGGGTTCGCTTGTTGGACCTCTATTTTAAAACACACCAAACCCATTAAATCACATCCAAAAATAATTAAAACATTTAAAATACATGTCAAAATTAAACTTAAATTAAAATTAAAATTAAATCACATTCACAAATTAAATTAAACTTAAATTAAAGTAAATTAAATCACATTCAAAAATTAAATTAAACTTAAATTAAAATTAAATTAAAACACATATCACAAATTAAAACACCTTCCTAATTTAAATTAAATCCCTTTCCTAGAATACATAAATCACTTCCCTAAATTAAAAGATATCTCCTTTAAACACACAAATCATATTCCTTCTCCAACAAGGTAAACCCCCCTCCATTGGCCTATAAAAAGAACCCTTAACCCACATATTCAACCCCGGTTGATTCTCACGAAAAACACAAAGAAATAAACCCCATAGCCGCACCCATAACCAGGTCTCTCCCAATCCATTCACGCAATATCCTTCCACTCATCCTCACTCACAAACCGTCCACGCCCTGACTGCCCATTAAACACACTACACTTACGCCCTTAAGCCGCCACACAGCCCACCAAGCTTCACACAATCACGCCACCTTTCACACAGCCTCACTGCCACAAGCACAAGCCCCCACTATCTCCATTCACGAAACCAAGTCAATTCACCCATACGTTCACGCTACGCTCCTAGCCATCACGCACAACAATTCACGCCTACGACCTTAGTCATCAGCCCCCTACGTTCACGCTACGCTCCTAGCCAACACACACAACAAACTGCTTACGCCCTTAGTCACCAGTCCCCACGTTCACGCTACAAAATACCCTACAGCCCTCATGCACCTGTTCCCCTCACACTTAGCCACTCAGCCCACAAGCCTTCAATGCAACTCACCCTCAAATTACCGAGACATAGCCCCAGTACTGACCGTAAATTGCCGCAATAAATCAATACTAAACTGCCCAGAAACTGCCTAGAAAACTGTTTAGAAACTGCCTAGAAAACTGTCCAGAAAACAGTCCAGAAAAACTGCACTGCCCAGTTTTCACGCCCAAAACAGTCCCTAAAACAACAAAACAGTGCCCTAAATACAACAAAAACAGCAGCGAAACGAAGTGAAAACAGCAGCCCGAACAACGAAGAAAAACGTTGAGCTAGTGAACCAGAAAAGTTGCGGAATATCAACCCTTCCGACGGCCGTGTAACGCGCTTTCGAGAGACGACAAAAGAGGATGGAAACCCGGACGTAAATTCCGTAGCTGAATCCGAATGGACGGTAGTGCGGTTTGTACTCGGGATACAACGCCATGTACCACTTAAGAGGCATATATTTCGTTCCATCCAAATTCGTATTTGAGCATGCTATAGTTCGTAGATTATTTATTCGTTATTTAAAAGCATCATTTAGTTATTATTTATTATTTATTAGTCAAAGCAAGCATGATAATGTTATTTTTATGCATGATATGTTGTTTAGTTTATGTTTATGTTCAAATAGTTATTTGTTTATTTCAATTGAATGGTTCAATATGCTCATTGTGTGGTATTGTGTTTGCCGTTTAATGACTTATTTTCCAAGCATGCAAACTTAGATTAAGAGTTACTTTTTATGATTGCATATTAGATCTAGGTTATTCTTGAGCATACACCTTGAGTAGATTCGGTTAGTTTATTGCACAAATCATATCATCACAAGTGACATAAGTAAGAGACCATTCTGAACCCAACGGTTTGAGGTCTTCCCTTGCGAGGGGTGAGTGCGGCCTTAAATCTTTGTCCCAGTTCACACTGGGTGGCGACTCCATGTTATTTCTCCGGTTTAGTTCCTCCGCGGACTATTCCGTACTCCCAACTAGGCCACGAGCCTATAACATCGTCGTCAGTTTCTGTGTCATACAATACTCCATTTATGATTTGAGTACACATCATATTTATGATTTAAGTTGTAAATCATGCATTGATAGCTTAAATTATGCGTATGCTTGATTAGATTCTGCGTATGACAGTAAATGTATATGCTGGCGTGGATTAATATAATTTTAGTAGCATATATGTATTGAGCTTGAGCATGATAGATAAGCATGTAGTATATAAGATAGTTAAAGATGAAGGTATGAGAGGAAAGGAATACATATGCCATTAGTTTAAAGGAGCGCATGAACATATGCATGTACATCCATGATAAAACATGAAAGGTTTCAAAATTTAAAAAGTTTTAAAGAAGAATATCAGAGATTTTTTTTTTATAAAAAAAAGAAATTTTTTTAGAAAATGTTTGATACAGTTTTGAAATTTAAAACCCGAGTTTTATGGTTTTATGTTTTTCGAAGCATGAGATAAAACCTCACCCCAGTATGTAACTATTATAGAGATACAGATGGAATTGACGGATACAGAGGACATGTGCACATGTAGGGCCAGAATGGCGGCTTAGGATCGTGTACCTGGTCCCTAGTCTAGAGATTGGGTGGTAGCATTGATCCACACACTCAGTTCTAGTGGTGGTTACGTTGCAGTTGAGCTGTTGTCCTGGACGTGACTACACCCAGTTGAGTTGTTGTCCTGGACGTAGAGTACCACCAGTTTCAGATATGCCGCAGTTGAGTTTTTTCCTAGGCATCGAGTACCACTAGTTTCAGAGATGCCGCTGTTGAGTCGTTGTCCTGGGTGTAGAGTAGTTTTCAGTTTTCAAATGCAGATTACAGTTTTCAGATACAGTTTTCAGTTACAGATTTCAGTTTTCTGATACAATTTTTAGTTTTCCGATACGGTTTTCAGAAAGAGCTTTTCCAGAAAAAAAAAAGAAAAAGTAAACTAGAGTTTTTAACAAAGAGCTTTCAGAAAACAGTTTTTCAGAAAAAGGTTTTTCGGAAGTATTTTCTAAATAGTATGACATGTTAAAGTAGAAAGTAAATTACAAGTTATGCATATAAATCATACTTTTTGGTTAACATTTGAGATGCATATAATGGGCATTAATGCATGATAGTATGATTATATCTATGTGCATATAATTGATGTTTGTATGTATTGTATGTTTTCATAGAATGAGTATTTTGTATGCACTAATGGCATAAGTAAAATGCAACTTGAGGTAGATATCAGACATTAGTAGGATTTCACGATAAATTTTAGTATATGAGTTATGAGTAAAGAAAGATAATTAACTTATCAATCTGAGGCTTCCTTTTCCAAATGTGATTAAAGCAATGATATAAGTCAAGTTTTAAATAATATTGGAAGTCTTTATTATTAGAATGCATGTATGGTTACTTACTGAGTCTTATGACTCACACCACAACAGTTTGTTAGTTTTACAGGTCAGTAACAGTCATACTGAGCCAGTAGATCATCAGTGAAGACTTTGAAAACAGTGGATCGCCCCAATTGCAGTCAAGAGAGTTATTGAGTCATGGGTAAATTTATGGGTCCTCACAACCCCTTGCATTGTATTTGTACTTGTATTGCATATGTAAAGGATTATGTAATAGTATAATATTATTTTGGGTTCTGGCCGGAGGCCAAGTGATTTGCATTTTGTTTATTGAGTTCTGGCATGAGGCCAAGATGATGGTTGCATATACTTTGAGTTTGCATAAACAGATTGTCTCAGGGTGCTGGCTATAAGCCAGGTTGCATGATGTTTTGCATACATCATGCCGAAATTTCATCAGAATCAGAGGCTTATGGAGGCAGGATTAGCCTGTCTCCTACCGGTAACATGTTGGCTTAGGCGGTATGTTACACAAAGGTTTTAGGATGATTCCCAAAACTTGACTGCCTCATTCTTGTACAACCTTTGAAACACACCCCATTAGTCCAAGATTGCCACCGCCATATACTATGTGCATATTCCTTTCAGCTATGACTCTACCTAATTCCTGTGATGCCTCAACGAATTCTGGTTTAGAACCAACACTAGTACCGCAAAACACACAGATGTTTACAACTCGTCTTCTTGAAGTTGCTTCCATTTGTTTTTATTTCTCAACTCTGGATGTCGTCAAGAGTGCAATGATGAGATGAATTTATAGAACCTGAAAAATGGTGAGTAAAAATAGCACTATTACCTGCCAAATGACAATTATTAGGTAAACAGTAAAACATATCGTGAAAGTCGAAGAGTCTAGATCATGTCGGAGAAAATAAAAGAAAATCACAAAAAGAATCACAATTATTAGATAAATACAAAGAGATAATAATATTTACAGGAAGTAACGGCTTGATTGACATCTATGCGTCAGGGACAAGCGTCTCATCCAATTTTCTTATAAATTGGTAAACATGGTCTTTTAAACTCAGATTCCCGAGACTTAATTTTTGTCTTTCTTTTCGAAATTGTGTATATAACATGTGAATTGTGTCATGCACATCTCCACTGGATGCGTCTCAAGAGTCAATGATATGTCATCCAAAGACTCCTTACACAAGCCATCCCTAATGAATTAAATTTTATCTTCATGGTTATCAGACACCATTCCTAAAGAACGACAATGAGTATTATATGACATGCATGCATATTTATAGCAAACACCCATTCCTTTAGCTCTTCTTTTCATAGCATAGGTGCTTCTTCCTAAACCAGGCAGATATGAAATAAAAGTGTCAGAGGACTTACTTGCCAATCGGACCCGTGCTTCAATTATCCAACGAATGTCATTCGGAATACCCTTGATCATCAGAAGTCTCATTTGTTTCATGCGAGCTTTGTAGATTTTCATCAGAGAGTTTTGAGTGAGAGAAGGAAATTGCTTGTGAAGATTTGCGAGAACGTCTTCCATCCTGTCTATGACTTAACCTACAAAATAAAACACACAAAAATAAAACACACCAAATATAAATATATACACAAACTGCATGGGTTACTTTCCTGCTAGCGATAAGTTTAACGTCATCAGCTAGACATGACTGCCTGAACGTTAAGCTGGATCTGAAAGTGTGACACTTTCTTTTTGTCGCTCCAATGATTCTCCCCAGTAGTGCTTGACACGCTTACTTTTAACCTTGAATGTTTCATTAGAATTGAGATCATGTAACTAAACGATTCTATCTGGTAAAACTTGAGTGATTAAGAATGGACCTGACCACCGTGATTTTAACCTCCCAAGGAAAAATTTCAACCTTAATTTTCTGAACAATACCCGCTGCCGCTGTTCCAATTGTATGCGCACTAACTTCTCATCATGTCTCTTCTTGGGCTTTTCTTTGTATAATTTGGCATTCTTTGAGTTGGTGGAGCCTTTTCTCTTTAGTTTCTTGCAGTTCAAGATTTAACTTGTTCAGTGTGCAGTACACTTTATCTTCAGGCTCCACAGGTAGATGACTTACTTTAAGTTTGTCAGTGGAATTTTGTATTGCATCGGAGTTTTGGGCGGTACTATTTATCATATCAAGTCTGAAACATTCCTCCTTCTTTTCATCATTCGGGAATTCCATGGCTTTGAAAACATTGAATTTTACTTCTTGGTCCTGTACCCTCATGGTTAGTTCACCATTTTGTATATCAATAATTGTTCGACCTGTAGCCAAGAATGGTCTCCCGAGGATGATGGGCACGTCTTCGTCTTCTCCATATCAAGGATAGTAAAGTCTGCTGGGAGAATGATTTTATCGACTTTGACCAACACATCTTCAACTACACCTCTCGGAAATTGTGAGCGATCTATCAGCAAGTTGCAGAGAGACTGAGGTTGTAACGACCCGGGTTATTTTAACGTGTTGCGTTAATTTTATTTTCGCGCGTGAGGCCACGTCCGAACGCGAGATCCATTTTTATTTTTTATATAATAAGGACTTTTCAAGAAAATTGATTATAAGGCAATAATAATTTAATTTGAAGGATTAAATTGAAATTTACCATAGATATTTATATATACACATTCTAGAAATACATGTACAACTGTAAATGAATCTAGAAATCTCTACACATGTATTGTGTGTATATATATATACAAGACCCACTTACACGTGTATAGAGATAACACACAACAAATAAATAAACACACACACAGCTATTACACTTAACACACACTCACAGTTCACACAAAGATTAAAAAAAAAAGTGAGAAGAACGAGAGAGATAGGCTGAAAGAGAGAATCAGAGAAAGAAAAAAGAAGAAAACAGAAACTAAAAGAATAAAAGCAGGCCGAGAGAAAAGGAGGAATCGAGAATGGGTAGGCCAAAAGGATGGGAAAGAGACGAGAGAGAGAGAGCATCGAAAGAGTGCAAGGGCAGAAAATGGGTAAGTAATCTATGACAGTGAATTCCTTGGGTTTAATTATTTTCATGGGTTTGGTTTTGTTAAGGAAGTTGAAGAATTAAATGAATAAGATAGTTTATGGGTATATTAGGGTAATTAAATTTGGTTTTATGTAAGTAATTGATAGAAACTTGAAAGATTAATGAGTTGGGGGAAATCGACAAAGCCTAGGAATTAGAGAAATTTGGGGAAATTTGATGAAAACCCTAGAATAGAAATTAGGGAAAATTGTGTAGGCATATGCCCTTGTAAACCGAAATTAAAGTAATAACACCAGTAGCTATGATGTTAATATAAGCGAAAATAGTGAGTAATAGGGGCATTAGTTATTAAGAATTGAATGTAAGCATGAATAAATGACTAAATGAATGAGTATTTTATGTACGTTATAAGTTCTAATATAATTTAAATAACCTGAAACTGAAGACGGATATGTCTATAATTGGGTAATGTGTGTTTTGGGGATTTTTGGATGCGTGTTGTTATATATGTTTTTATAAATATATGAGATTTATATGCTATTGACAGTCTGAATCATGGACTAGAAATGAAACTTTGAGATTTATATAACCATGTACATATGGTAGTAAAGATGAAGTAGTAGCAATAGATGTAATGAATCAGAAGAAGCAGATGAAGTAATGGTAGTAAAGAAGCGTAGGTAATAACAGTAGGTTTATTAGGACTGGGGGCTGTTGTAAAAAAAAAAAACACCCTAGGGTAATGAGATGGATATATATATATATATATATGTATATGATAATTGAAATCTAGCTTTCATATATATGGTGCTATATAAGTATTGTGTGTAATGTGGGGCTACTGAAAGTACAGATGAATCTGTATATAAAGGAATGCAGTGAAGAGTATGATAGGTAAATGTACTTCTATATAAAAATATGGGAATGGAAAATGTGTGAGTAAATGAGAATTGAGTAATGCATAAATGAATTAACTATGTAGGGTAAATACTTAAATTCATAGTTGATTATGAATACTCCTTATAAATGTGTATGAAAAATAAGTTTATGGTTTATGTTTAAGTTGTAAAATTGAGTTTTATAAATTGGTCATGGTTATGTTTCAAGTATATGTAATATGATCATGTTTACATATATATTTGAGTATGTGATTCAAGTTTAAATATTAAATAATGTGTTTTACAACTTCGAAATTACAGGTATGCCTTAAGTTTACGATTTGTATATATATACTCTGTTTATGATTTGAGTACACGTCATATTTATGAGTTAAGTTGTAAATCTTGCATTGATAGCTTAAATTGTGCGTATGCTTGATTAGATTCTGCGTCTGACAGTAAATGTATATGCTGGCGTGGATTAATATAATTTTAGTAGCATGTATGTATTGAGCTTGAGCGTGATAGATAAGCTTGTAGTTTATAAGATAGTTAAAGATGAAGGTATGAGAGGAAAGAATACATATGCCATTAGTTTAAAGGAGCGCATGAACATATGCATGTACATCCATGATAAAACATGAAAGGTTTCAAAATTCAAAAAGTTTTAAAGAAGAATATCAGAGATTTTTTTTTTATAAAAAAGAAATTTTTTTAGAAAATGTTTGATACAGTTTTGAGATTTAAAACCCAGCATGAGGTAAAACCTCACCCCAGTATGTAACTATTATAGAGATACAAATGGAATTGACGGATACAGAGGACATGTGCACATGTAGGCAATGTTTAAAAATACGTGGCGGCGCCTCGAGGCGGTCGGCCTTTGAGGCGCGAGGCGGACCTCCTTGAGTCGGCGAGGCGGACGCCTCAACGTCAGTACTAAATTTTTTTTTAATAATTTTTGTAATTTGATGAAATTATGATTCTTGATTAATAATAAATTTATTTTAAATATTGATAATTTTTGTAACTTAATTTCTTATTTAAATAATAAATAATTTATTATTAATAATAAATTAATTTGATACCATACACTTTAATTTTATTTGAAGATGATAATTAATGTTTATTAATGATATTAACAATTTATAATATTGTTTTGCATATATATAATTATAGTAATACTACTTTCATTATTTTTATAATACATTTGATACAAAACTTCCACAAAAATTAACAAAATCACAAAATCTAGCAACAAAAATTGATTTCCTGCAACAAATATAAAAGATTATTTAAAGATTGACTTTCAGCAAGTAATTTTAATTCCATCACACTTCACAAGAAAAGTGTGAAACAGTTGTCTTTCATTTAAAAAATTAATAACTTTTTAATAAAAAATAAATAAAGAGCTATAGTGGCTGTCAGCATTTAAAAATTATTATAATGCCTCTTCAATTTTTTTTCTTCTTAATTTCTTGTCTTTGTCTTCATTTCTTCTTCTCCATTTCTTCTTCACATAATCAAATTTTTTCTTCATCACAGAAAACCTCACAAATTATTTTTTTCTTCATTTCTTCATTCATCTTCCTCTTCATTTCTTCATCATCTTCTTCTTCATTTTCGGTGATGATCTGATTTTTTTTAAAATTTTTTTTATGACACCTCTTCTTTATTTCTTCATCTTCCTACTGCATGTAGGGCCAGGATGGCGGATTAGGATCGTGTACCTGGTCCCTAGTCTAGTGCTTGGGTGGTAGCATTGATCCGCACCCCCAGTTCTAGTGGTGGTTACGTTGCAGTTGAGCTGTTGTCCTGGACGTGACTACACCCAGTTGAGTTGTTGTCCTGGGTGTAAGGCTCTACGTTGCAGTTGAGTTGTTGTCCTGGGTGTAGGGCTCTACGTTGCAGTTGAGTTGTTGTCCTGGACGTAGAGCACCACCAGTTTCAGAGATGCCGCAGTTGAGTATTTGTCTTGGGCATCGAGTATCACCAGTTTTCAGAGATGCCACAGTTGAGTATTTGTCCTGGGCATCGAGTACCACTAGTTTCAGAGACACCCAGTTGAGTCGTCGTCTTCGGTGTAGAGTAGTTTTCAGTTTTCAAATACAGATTACAGTTTTCAGATACAGTTTTTAGTTTTCAGTTACAGATTTCAGTTTTCTGATACAATTTTTAGTTTTTCGATACGGTTTTCAGAAAGAGCTTTTCCAGGAAAAAAAAAAAGTAAACTAGAGTTTTAACAAAGAGCTTTCAGAAAACGGTTTTTCAGAAAAGGTTTTTCGGAAGTATTTTCTAAACAGTATGACATGTTAAAGTAGAAAGTAAATTACATGTTATGCATATAAATCATACTTTCTGGTTAACATTTGAGATGCATATAATGGGCATTAATGCATGATAATATGATTATATCTATGTGCATATAATTGATGTTTGTATGTATTGTATGTTTGCATAGAATGAGTATTTTGTATGCACTAATGCATGATAACATGATTACATATACATATATGTGCGATTGATTATAGTGTGATGAATATTTGATAGAAAGAATATTTTATTAAACCGATTTGATGACATTTCAAGAAAATAAAAGTAAGAAAGTTATAATAGTTACCTGCACTAGATTAGTAAAGAATGTATAGAAAGTAAATAGAAATCAGAAGAGCGCAGTGAAAGCAAAGTGGAATTTAAAGAGATAGATAGTAAAGTAGAAAGTTTATGTATATATTATATATTATAGATGTTTGATAATGAAAATTGTAAAACATAATTTAAAGTATGCGTATGATCAGACAAAGATTGAAAACTAAGTAGTATACTTGTGAAAAGGAATAAGAATCTAGATAATAGTTCAGACCTAATACATATTTGCATGGCCACATAGACAACCAGGTTAATACATAAACGGAACTTAGACTTTGCATGTGTTTGACGCTCAAGGAATGAGCATAGTTACTTATTGAGTCTTAAGACTTACAGCACAACAGTGTTTGAGTTTTGCAGGTTGGTGACCTGATCGGTCGACCACAAACACCAGAGCTTAAGAAGCCGGATAGCAGCGTTGTAGTCAGCCAGTCACCAGGTCTTGGGGGGATTTAAGTATAGTTGTACAGAATTTGAGTTTTATAAGTTGTATAGAAATGAGTTGTATAAGTTTAGTTATAAAAGTTTTTATTTATACGTTTTTTCGGGCATGGAGCCCAATTATATTTGTCTGAGATCATTATTTAGTGTTGTGTTGTGAGTCTAGGCCCTGTAGGTTGTTTGAGGTGCTGGACTTTGATCCAGGTTGCGTGACTTTTAGCAGAGGTCATGCCGAAATTTCGTTAGAGTCAGAGGCTTATAGAGTCAGGATTAGCTTGTCTCCTGCCGGTAGCATCCTGGCTTAGGCGGGATGTTTCAAAGATTGTATCAGAGCAGAGGTTATAGAGTGTCGGTGACTGCAGCTGCTGGCTATTTGACGATCTCAGTAAGTGTATGTTTTGTTTAGACCATATCGGTCTTTCCTTGTTGTTTGGTTTCCAGATTTTATTTGTTGTTTGGTATGCCAAGAGTAGGATTCGAGGACGAATCCTATATAAGGAGGGGTGAATGTAACGACCCATGTTATTTTAACGTGTTGCGTTAATTTTATTTTCTCGCGTGAGGCCACGTCCGAACGCGAGATCCATTTTTTTTTTATATAAATAAGGATTTTTCAAGAAAATTGATTATAAGGCAATAATAATTTAATTTGAAGGATTAAATTGAAATTTACCATAGATATTTATATTATACACATTCTAGAAATACATTATACATGTGAGCAAAACCGGTTTCGGTTCCGGTTCCGCATGGAACCGGAACCTACCCGGAAAAAATCGGTTCCTAACTATGTGGAACCGGAACCTACCCAATTAAATAGGGTACCCTATTATTCGGTTCCAGTCCGGTTCCGAATTACCCTATTTATATAACATTGACAAACTTTGAAAATTGAAACTGCCAACAAAAAGAAACCAGATAATGCGAGTTTCTTATAAACAAATGTTACCTGTGAACAAGCAGTAGGAGGAGCAAAAAAATCAAGGAAATCGCCAAAATAACCAGCAGCATTATCATGATTACATCTTTCCACCTGACAATAATATAATTCCATATACCAAATTCAGATTTAAGAACGGAAAATGCCCAAATTTATTTTGAGGGCTGATTTTAGCAAAGCACCAATGCTATCAGGGTTCTACCATCATGGGCCATGGCGAGCATTTCAATCATAAAATTAAATATTGAAATTAATCGTATGGCAAAGAAAACCTTCATACCAAGCTTGCGTAATATTAGCCTTCAAGTATGCAACATACAAGATGCCAGTCCAAAGGCACAATGCTGTCTCTTCGCAAACGTACCACCTAAAGTAAATGCAACACAAAAAACAGAGGAAAATAAAGAAAGAAAGAAAGAAATCCTTGTCAGAAATTGATTAACGTTAACATATGAAAACAAAAAAGAAAAACAGTAAGTCCTATAAACAACAAATGCACTTATGCACATCATTAATCGGTTCTAAATTCGGTTCCGGTTCCGGTTCTATGGTCCGGTTCCGGTTCCGATTATTCTAGAATCGGAACCGGACTGGTTAAAAATCGGTTCCATCTATTTGGAACCGGAACCGGACCGATTACAACCGGTTCCTGTTCCAAACCCGGATTTTCGGTCCGGTTCCAATCGGTTCTAGGTAGACCCGGAACCGATGCTCACCCCTAAATTCATCTACAAGTGTAAATGAATCTAGAAATCTCTACCCATGTATTGTGTGTGTATATATATATATATATATACAAGACCCATTTACACGTGTATAGAGATAACACACAACAAATAAATAAACAGACACACAATTATTACACTTAACACACACTCACAGTTCACACGAAGATAAAAATAAAAGTGAGAAGAACGAGAGAGATAAGCTGAAAGAGAGAATCAGAGAAAGAAAAAGAAGAAAATAGAAACTAAAAGAATAAGAGCAGGCCGAGAGAAAAGGAGGAATCGAGAATGGGTAGGCCGAAATGATGGGAAAGGGACGAGAGAGAGAGCAGCGAAAGAGTGCAGGGGCAGAAAATGGGTAAGTAATCTATGACAGTGAATTCATTGGGTTTAATTGTTTTCTTGGGTTTGGTTTTGTTAAGGAAGTTGAAGAATTAAATGAATAAGATAATTTATGGGTATATTACGGTAAATTAAATTTGGTTTTATGTAAGTAATTGATAGAAACTGAATGATTAAAGAGTTGGGGGAAATCGACAAAGCCTCAGGAATTGGAGAAATTTGGGGAAAAATTTGATGAAAACCCTAGAATATAAATTAGGAGAATTGTGTAGGCATATGCCCTTGCAAACCGAAATTAAAGTAATAACACCAGTAGCTATGATGTTAATATAAGCAAAAACAGTGAGTAATAGGGGCATTAGTTATTAAGAAATTGAAAGTAAAGCATGAATAAGTGAATAAATGAATGAGTATTTTATCTACGTTATAAGTTCTAATGTAATTTAAATAACCTGAAATTGAAGAACGGATGTCTATAATTGGGTAATGTGTGAGTTTGGGGATTTTTGGATGCGTGTTGTATATATATGTTGTGTTGTAATATATGAGATTTATATATGCTATTGACAGTCTGAATCATGGACTAGAAATGAAACTTTGAGATTTATATAACCATGTACATATGGTAGTAGAAGATGAAGTAGTAGCAATAGATGTAATGAATACAGAAGAAGCAGATGAAGTAATGGTAGTAAAGAAGCGTAGGTAATAATAGTAGGTTTATTAAGACTGGGGGCTGTTGTAAAAAAAAAAAAATACACCCTAGGGTAATGGGATATATATATATATATATATGTATATAATAATTGAAATCTAGCTTTCATAGATGATGTGCTATATAAGTATTGTGTGTAATGTGGGGCTACTAGAAAGTACAGATGAATCTGTATATAAAGGAATGCACTGAAGAGTATGATAGGTAATTGTACTTCTATATAAAAATATGGGAATGGAAAATGTGTGAGTAAATGAGAATTGAGTAATGCATAAATGAACTAACTATGTAGGGTAAATAATTAAATTCATAGTGGATTGTGAATACACCTTATAAATTTGTATGAAAAATAAGTTTATGGTTTATGTTTAAGTTCTAAAATTGAGTTTTATAAATTGGTCATTGTTATGTTTCAAGTATATGTAATATGATCATGTTTTCATATATATTTGAGTATGTGATTCAAGTTTAAATATTACATATGTGTTACAACTTCGAAATTACATGTATGCCTTAAGTTTACAATTTTTTATATATATACTTGTAGGCACTGCATTTTTGCATATAAGTCCCGATGATGAGTCTCGTATGAAGACACTACCTCTTTGATTGTGAAAGCCGCGGGAAACTGACGTCGGAAGGGCAAAGTTGGAAATTAGCATTTGGTCGGATTTAATTCGCTTGTTTCGCTTCGGGTTCGCTTGTTGGACCTCTATTTTAAAACACACCAAACCCATTAAATCACATCCAAAAATAATTAAAACATTTAAAATACATGTCACAAATTAAACTTAAATTAAATTAAATTAAATCACATTCACAAATTAAATTAAACATAAATTAAAGTAAATTAAATCACATTCACAAATTAAATTAAACTTAAATTAAAATTAAATTAAAACACATATCACAAATTAAAACACCTTCCTAAATTAAATTAAATCCCTTTCCTAAATTAAAAGATATCTCATTTAAACACACAAATCATATTCCTTCTCCAACAAGGTAAACCCCCTCCATTGGCCTATAAAAAGAACCCTTAACCCACATATTCAACCCCGGCTGATTTTCACGAAAAACACAAAGAAATAAACCCTATAGCCGCACCTATAACCAGGTCTCTCCCAATCCATTCACGCAATATCCTTCCACTCATCCTCACTCACAAACCGTCCACGCCCTGACAGCCCATTAAACACACTACACTTACGCCCTTAAGCCGCCACACAGCCAACCAAGCTTCACACAATCACGCCACCTTTCACACAGCCTCACTGCCACAAGCACAAGCCCTCACTATCTCCATTCACGAAACCAAGTCAATTCACCCCTACGTTCACGCTACGCTCCTAGCCAACACGCACAACAATTCACGCCTACGCCCTTAGTCATCAGCCCCCTACGTTCACGCTACGCTCCTAGCCAACACACACAACAAACGGTGCTTACGCCCTTAGTCACCAGTCCCCACGTTCACGCTACAAAATACCCTACAGCCCTCACGCACCTGTTCCCCTCACGCTTAGCCACTCAGCCTACAAGCCTTCAACGCCACTCACCCTCAAATTACCGAGAGATAGCCCCAGTACTGCCCGTAAATTGCCGCAATAAATCAACACTAAACTACCCAGTAAACTGCCCAGAAACTGCCTAGAAAAACTGTTCAGAAACTGAAGACTGCCCAGTCCAGAAAAAAAACTGCACTGCCCAATTTTCACGCCCAAAACAGTCCCTAAAACAACCAAAACAGTGCCCTAAATACAACAAAAACAGCAGCGAAACGAAGTGAAAACAGCAGCCCTAACAACGAAGAAAAACGTTGAGCTAGTGAACCAGAAAAGTTGCGGAATATCAACCCTTCCGACGGCCGTGTAACGCGCTTTCGAGAGACGACAAAAGAGGATGGAAACCCGGACGTAAATTCCGTAGCTGAATCCGAATGGACGGTAGTGCGGTTTGTACTCGGGATACAACGCCATGTACCACTTAAGAGGCATATATTTCGTTCCATCCAAATTCGTATTTGAGCATGCTATAGTTCGTAGATTATTTATTCGTTATTTAAAAGCATGATTTAGTTTAATTTATTATTTATTGTCAAAACATGATAATGTTATTTTTATGCATGATATGTTGTTTAGTTTATGTTTATGTTCAAATAGTTATTTGTTTATTTCAATTGAATGTTTCAATATGCTCATTGTGTGGAATTGTGTTTGCCGTTTAATGACTTATTTTCCAAGCATGCAAACTTAGATTAAGAGTTACTTTTTATGAATGCATATTAGATCTAGGTTATTCTTGAGCATACACCTTGACTAGATTCAGTTATTTTATTCCACAAATCATATCATCACAAGTGACATAAGTAAGGGACCATTCCGAACCCAACGGTTTGAGGTCTTCCCTTGCGAGGGGTTAGTACGGCCTTAAATCTTTGTCCCAGTTCACACTGGGTGGCGACTCCATGTTATTTCTCTGGTTTAGTTCCTCCGCGGACTATTCCGTACTCCCAACTAGGCCACGAGCCTATAACATCGTCGTCAGTTTCTGTGTCATACAGTCTGGCGACTACACTGGGGATATCTAGAGAATTGGCCTCGAAATCATGTCTTGTGATGTGTATGATTTGTGCCTTAGTTGACCGTTTCTATAGTGGGTTGAGGGGGTTTTTAACCAAAGGCACTGTTAAAGCTAGGTGATGATTTGGTGTTTTTCTTCATTCACTACCCTTCGGGGAAAAGCTGTGAAAGCACCTAGATAATCATTATCCGTAGCTCGTTGTGATAGACTAATTTTGAGGACTCATTGTTTATTCCTGACACCAAGCGATAAGAGCCTAAGGGGCTTGGGTACTTAAGAGAGCCTTGCTCCACCCTCCATCTGAGGAATCTACAACGGAAATCCATTTGACAGTCAGTCACACACCATAACTCGTTGGAACGTACCTTAAGGTATAAAAAAGGTGCGCTCACTTGGTCAATTGAACCCTTGAGTGGGGAGTCCTAGTTGTGGGCAATCCTTCGTCGACGAGAGCCTTTGTCTATACCCCTATAAACCCATATATGAATCGTAGTTATATGACCAATAGAAGCCACCCCTTTATGCTTTTGGTAAACACATGCATATTATATATCATGCATCGCACGCATCTCATGCATACACGCATCATGTTAACCCACGTGTCTTAAAAGCCATCATAGACATCCGTTGGGTTAGAGATAAAAGAAGACTTGTCAAGAAGAGTTTAGCAAACCTGGATATCGGGGAAAAGGAAATCGAGAAACAGAAAACCTTACGGCAAGGATAGAAAGACCATTGGGGGGCTTTTAAAAAAAAAAGAAAGAAACAAAAAAGAAAGAAAAAAAAAGAAAAAAATTGATTGTTTTTAGTCCTTGATAGTTAGACATAAGTCCGATGATGAAATTGATTGCTTTAGGGTGAAACCTTAGAAACGATAAACCCTTGACGTGCTTTTATCTGATACTTTGAGTAGTTGATCTATGTTAGACTCGTAAGCACTTGATTATGGTTCTCAGCAGTGAAAACATGAGTAGTTAGTAAAGTGACTAGTTGAAGAAATTGTAGGTCGGTGAATGACCGTTCTCCTAAATGTCTATCCTGATTTGCTTGTGTTATGATGTGTGGTATGGTTGAAAATAAAAGAAAAGTCTTTAAAGAAAAGAATTGAACCGCCTATAACCGATAAGCGTGAAGCTACCCATGGGCGAGTATTAGGACCACCATGAGGAGAAATGCTACCTTAAAGGGTAGGTGTGTTGAAAAAGAGAAAGAATGAAAAAAAAAGTTCAAAATGAAAAGAAAAAAGAGACAAAAAAGAAAAAAAAAACCATACCACATTGAGCACAGAAAAACAACTGCAGACATAATTGAGATATCTAGGTTGGTTTGACTCATCGATCCCGATTTTTGAAACGAAATCATCGAGTTAGCTTACCTAATGATTAAGCTGTGAAAGAACATTTGCACACACACACTTTGAGTCTGGCATAGATCATTTTTTCAAAGACTTGGATTTGAGTTGCATCGAATGTTTTGAAGGTTCTCTGGTTTCATTACTGAGCATTCTTTGAGGACAATGATATGTATAACTATTGGGACTATTTCGTAGCATGTGATATAGCATGATGATATGGAAGGCCCCACCATATGGTTCATCTTGACCAAGTACAAACAGCGGAGAGCAGAAAGTTAAACCAAGACTGGGGGCGACCAGTCTACCACATCGTGAATCAAGGACATAACAAGATATTGAGTCATGAGACCAGAGAGAAGACTGAGCAGTCGCCTGGAGAACTGGTGGAAGACCTAACCCAATGGAATAGGAAACGCATTCATGCATACATGCATACACGTCATATACATACAATCTTTGTCTTGTTTTTATTCACATGTTTCAAAAAGGAAAAAGAGAAAGCGGCAAAAGGCCAGCCAATCAGAAACAACAACAGTACAATGTCATCAGTTTCAGAAATGAATCAGTTTCAGTCTGGGGGCAAGGCCCACATCAGTATCAGTTTGGGGGCGAGGCCCACATCAGTATCAGTCTGGGGGTGAGGCCCACATCAGTGTCAGTATGGGGGCGATGCCCATATCAGTATCAGTTTGGGGGCGAGGCCCACATCAGTATCAACTCAGGGTCGAGGCCTACATTATCAGCAGCATCGGGAATGAATTTTAGGGCCGAGGCCACATTGTCAGAATTTGGAATGAACCCAGGGAATGAATCCGAGGGCCGAGGCCCACGTCGTCAAAATTTGGAAAGAATCCGGGAATGAATCCCAGGGTCGAGGCCCACATCAGCAGAGTTTTGGAATGAATCCAGGAATGAATCCGGGAATGAATCCCAGGGCCGAGGCCCACATCAGCAGAGTTTTAGAATGAATCCGGGAATGAATCCCAGGGTCGAGGCTCACACCGTTAGAGTTTTGGAATGAATCCGGGAATGAATCCCAGGGTTGAGGCCCACATCACCAGCAGTTTCAGGATCCCAGGGTTGAGGCCCACATCGCCAATAGTTCCCGAGAATGAATCCTAGGGCCGAGGCCCACGCTGTCAGAGTGTTGGAATGAATCCAGGAATGAATCATAGGGCGAGGCCCACATTATTATCAGCATCAGTTTTTCCGGGTATGGCACTCTGGGGGCGAGGCCCATATTATCATCAGCATCAAAAGCATGCTTGCCGGGTATGTCATTCTGGGGGCGAGGCCCACAGTGGTTCAGTATTAGTTCTGCCGGGTATGACATTCTGGGGGTGAGGCCCACATTGGTTCAGTATTAGTTCTGCCGGGTATGGCATTCTGGGGGCGAGGCCCACATTGGTTCAGTATCAGTTTTGTCGGGTATGGCACTCTGGATATAGAGATATCAGATCAGTTCTGCCAGGTACGGCACTCTGGATATAGAGATATCAGATCATTTTTACCAGGTATGACACTCCGGGTATGGAGATATCAGATCAGTTTTGCCAGGTACGGCACTCAGGGTATGAAGATATTACAGTAGCACTCCGGGTATAGAGACACACCATCGGTTTTGTCGGGTATGGCACTCTGGGAATAAAGCCCACATTCAGTATAGTTTGAGAATGAACATGCCGAGAATGGCACTCCGAGAATGGATCACAGTTCGAGAATGAACAAGCCGAGAATGGCACTCCGAGAATGGAGCACAGTTCGAGAATGAACAATTCGAGAATGACAATCCGAGAATGGAGCAAAATTCGAGAATGAACAACCCGAGAATGACACTTCGAGAATGGAGCACAGTTCGAGAATGAACAAGCCGAGAATGACACTCAAAGAATGGAGCACAGTTCGAGAATGAACAAGCAGAGAATGACACTCCAAGAATGGAGCACAGTTCGAGAATGAACAAGCCGAGAATGGCTCTCTGAGAATGGAGAACAGTTCGAGAATGAACAAGCCGAGAATGACACTCCGAGAATGGAGCACAGTTCGAGAATGAACAAGCCGAGAATGGCAATCCGAGAATGGAGCACAGTTCGAGAATGAACAAGCCGAGAATGATACTCCGAGAATGGAGCACAGTTCGAGAATGAAAAAGCCGAGAATGACACTCCAAGAATGAAGCACAGTTCGAGAATGAACAAGCCTTGAGAATGAACAAGCCGAGAATGACACTCCAAGAATGGAGCACAGTTCGAGAATGAACGAGCCGAGAATGGCACTCCAAGAATGGAGCACAGTTCAGAAATGAACAAGCCGAGAATGACACAACAACATCAACTGCGACACCCTAGGTACGGGGTTAGCACGCCGAGAATGGCACAACTGCGACGCCCTAGGTACGGGGTTTAGCACGCCGAGAATGGCACAACATCAACTCCGCGACACTCTAGGTATGGAGACGCAACTGCGACACCCTAGGTACGGGGTTAGCACGCCGAGAATGGCACAACTGCGACGCCCTAGGTACGGGGTTTAGCACGCCAGGTACGGTATGTGGAGTATTGTGGACTACCATGGACTATGTGGATTATGTGGACTACCGAGGACTACCATGGATTATGTGGACTACCGTGGACTATCGTGAATTGTTATGGACTACCATGGACTACCGTGAAGTATTATGGACTACCGAGGACTACCGTGGACTATGTGGATTATGTGGACTACCGTGAAGTGTTGTGGACTACCGTGGACTATCGAGGACTACTGAGGACTACCGTGGACTATCATGAAGTGTTGAGGACTACCGTGGACTACCGAGGACTACCGTGGATTATGTGGACTATCGTGGACTACCGTGGACTACCGAGGACTACCGTGGATTATGTGGACTACCGAGGACTACCGTGGACTATCGTGAAGTGTTGAGGACTACCGAGGACTACCATGGATTATGTGGACTACCGAGGACTACCGTGGACTATCGTGAAGTGTTGAGGACTACCGTGGACTACCAAGGCCTACCGTAGATTATATGGACTACCGTGGACTACCGAGGACTACCGTGGATTATGTGGACTACCGAGGACTGCCGTGGACTATCGTGAAGTGTTGAGGACTACCATGGACTACCAAGGACTACCGAGGACTACTGTGGACTACCGTGGATTATGTGGACTACCGTAGACTACCGAGGACTACCATGGATTATGGGAACTATCGTGGACTATGTGGACTACCGAGGACTACCGTGGACTATGTGGACTACCGTGGAGTATTATGGACTATTGAGGACTATTATGGACTACCGCGACACCCTAGGTACGGGGTTTAGCATGCCAGGAATGGCACATCATCAAATTCAGTTCGGAGCAACAGGCAAACCAGATGACAGCTGGCGAGCCAAGTAAGTAAAAAATGCATTGCACGTACTTTGATAGGATTATCATTGTCACACACTGCACAAGTCCCATCAAAGTGGGGGCGACTGTAGGCACTGCATTTTTGCATATAAGTCCCGATGATGAGTCTCGTATGGAGACACTACCTCTTTGATTGTGAAAGCCGCGGGAAACGGACGTCGGAAGGGCAAAGTTGGAAATTAACATTTGGTCGGATTTAACTCGCTTGTTTCGCTTCGGGTTCGCTTGTTGGACCTCTATTTTAAAACACACCAAACCCATTAAATCACATCCAAAAATAATTAAAACATTTAAAATACATGTCAAAATTAAACTTAAATTAAATTAAATTAAATCACATTCACAAATTAAATTAAACTTAAATTAAAGTAAATTAAATCACATTCAAAAATTAAATTAAACTTAAATTAAAATTAAATTAAAACACATATCACAAATTAAAACACCTTCCTAATTTAAATTAAATCCCTTTCCTAGAATACATAAATCACTTCCCTAAATTAAAAGATATCTCCTTTAAACACACAAATCATATTCCTTCTCCAACAAGGTAAACCTAAAATCCATTGGCCTATAAAAAGAACCCTTAACCCACATATTCAACCCCGGTTGATTCTCACGAAAAACACAAAGAAATAAACCCCATAGCTGCACCCATAACCAGGTCTCTCCCAATCCATTCACGCAATATCCTTCCACTCATCCTCACTCACAAACCGTCCACGCCCTGACTTCCCATTAAACACACTACACTTACGCCCTTAAGCCGCCACACAGCCCACCAAGCTTCACACAATCACGCCACCTTTCACACAGCCTCACTGCCACAAGCACAAGCCCCCACTATCTCCATTCACGAAACCAAGTCAATTCACCCATACGTTCACGCTACGCTCCTAGCCATCACGCACAACAATTCACGCCTACGACCTTAGTCATCAGCCCCCTACGTTCACGCTACGCTCCTAGCCAACACACACAACAAACGCTGCTTACGCCCTTAGTCACCAGTCCCCACGTTCACGCTACAAAATACCCTACAGCCCTCATGCACCTGTTCCCCTCACACTTAGCCACTCAGCCCACAAGCCTTCAATGCAACTCACCCTCAAATTACCGAGACATAGCCCCAGTACTGACCGTAAATTGCCGCAATAAATCAATACTAAACTGCCCAGAAACTGCCTAGAAAACTGTTTAGAAACTGCCTAGAAAACTGTCCAGAAAACAGTCCAGAAAAACTGCACTGCCCAGTTTTCACGCCCAAAACAGTCCCTAAAACAACCAAAACAGTGCCCTAAATACAACAAAAACAGCAGCGAAACGAAGTGAAAACAGCAGCCCGAACAACGAAGAAAAACGTTGAGCTAGTGAACCAGAAAAGTTGCGGAATATCAACCCTTCCGACGGCCGTGTAACGCGCTTTCGAGAGACGACAAAAGAGGATGGAAACCCGGACGTAAATTCCGTAGCTGAATCCGAATGGACGGTAGTGCGGTTTGTACTCGGGATACAACGCCATGTACCACTTAAGAGGCATATATTTCGTTCCATCCAAATTCGTATTTGAGCATGCTATAGTTCGTAGATTATTTATTCGTTATTTAAAAGCATCATTTAGTTTAATTTATTATTTATTGTCAAAGCATGATAATGTTATTTTTATGCATGATATGTTGTTTAGTTTATGTTTATGTTCAAATAGTTATTTGTTTATTTCAATTGAATGGTTCAATATGCTCATTGTGTGGTATTGTGTTTGCCGTTTAATGACTTATTTTCCAAGCATGCAAACTTAGATTAAGAGTTACTTTTTATGAATGCATATTAGATCTAGGTTATTCTTGAGCATACACCTTGAGTAGATTCGGTTAGTTTATTGCACAAATCATATCATCACAAGTGACATAAGTAAGAGACCATTCCGAACCCAACGGTTTGAGGTCTTCCCTTGCGAGGGGTGAGTGCGGCCTTAAATCTTTGTCCCAGTTCACACTGGGTGGCGACTCCATGTTATTTCTCCGGTTTAGTTCCTCCGCGGACTATTCCGTACTCCCAACTAGGCCACGAGCCTATAACATCGTCGTCAGTTTCTGTGTCATACAATACTCCATTTATGATTTGAGTACACGTCATATTTATGAGTTAAGTTGTAAATCATGCATTGATAGCTTAAATTATGCGTATGCTTGATTAGATTCTGCGTATGACAGTAAATGTATATGCTGGCGTGGATTAATATAATTTTAGTAGCATATATGTATTGAGCTTGAGCATGATAGATAAACATATAGTATATAAGATAGTTAAAGATGAAGGTATGAGAGGAAAGGAATACATATGCCATTAGTTTAAAGGAGCGCATGAACATATGCATGTACATCCATGATAAAACATGAAAGGTTTCAGAATTTAAAAAGTTTTAAAGAAGAATATCAGAGATTTTTTTTTTATAAAAAAAAGAAATTTTTTAGAAAATGTTTGATACAGTTTTGAAATTTAAAACCCGAGTTTTATGGTTTTATGTTTTTCGAAGCATGAGATAAAACCTCACCCCAGTATGTAACTATTATAGAGATACAGATGGAATTGACGGATACAGAGGACATGTGCACATGTAGGGCCAGGATGGCGGCTTAGGATCGTGTACCTGGTCCCTAGTCTAGAGATTGGGTGGTAGCATTGATCCACACACTCAGTTCTAGTGGTGGTTACGTTGCAGTTGAGCTGTTGTCCTGGACGTGACTACACCCAGTTGAGTTGTTGTCCTGGACGTAGAGTACCACCAGTTTCAGATATGCCGCAGTTGAGTATTTTTCCTAGGCATCGAGTACCACTAGTTTCAGAGATGCCGCTGTTGAGTCGTTGTCCTGGGTGTAGAGTAGTTTTCAGTTTTCAAATGCAGATTACAGTTTTCAGATACAGTTTTCAGTTACAGATTTCAGTTTTCTGATACAATTTTTAGTTTTCCGATACGGTTTTCAGAAAGAGCTTTTCCAGAAAAAAAAAGAAAAAGTAAACTAGAGTTTTTAACAAAGAGCTTTCAGAAAACAGTTTTTCAGAAAAAGGTTTTCCGGAAGTATTTTCTAAATAGTATGACATGTTAAAGTAGAAAGTAAATTACAAGTTATGCATATAAATCATACTTTTTGGTTAACATTTGAGATGCATATAATGGGCATTAATGCATGATAGTATGATTATATCTATGTGCATATAATTGATGTTTGTATGTATTGTATGTTTTCATAGAATGAGTATTTTGTATGCGCTAATGCATGATAACATGATTACATATACATATATGTGTGATTGATTATAGTGTGATGAATATTTGATAGAAAGAATATTTTATTAAACCGATTTGATGACATTTCAAGAAAATAAAAGTAAGAAAGTTATAATAGTTACCTGCACTAGATTAGTAAAGAATGTATAGAAAGTAAATAGAAATCAGAGTAGCGCAGTGAAAGCAAAGTGGAATTTAAAGAGATAGATAGTAAAGTAGAAAGTTTATGTATATATTATATATTATAGATGTTTGATAATGAAAATTGTAAAACAGAATTTAAAGTATGCGTATGATCAGACAAAGATTGAAAACAAAGTAGTATACTTGTGAAAAGGAATAAGAATCTAGATAATAGTTCAGACCTAATACATATTTGCATGTCCACATAGACAACCAGGTCAATACAGAAACAAAACTTAGACTTTGCATGTGTTTGATGCTCAAGGAATGAGCATAGTTACTTTCTGAGTTTTAAGACTCACACCACAACAGTGTTTGAGTTTTGCAGGTTGGTGACCTGATCGGTCGACCACAGACACCAGAGCTTGAGAAGCCAGATAACAGCGTTGCAGTCAGCCAGTCACCAGGTCTTGGGGGGATTTAAGTATAGTTGTACAGAATTTGAGTTTTATAAGTTGTATAGAAATGAGTTGTATATGTTTAGTTATAAAAGTTTTTGTTTATACGTATTTTCGGGCATGGAGCCCAATTATATTTGTCTGAGATCATTATTTAGTGTTGTGTTGTGAGTCTGGGCCCTTTAGGTTGTCTGAGGTGCTGGACTTTGATCCAGGTTGTGTGACTTTTAGCAGAGGTCATGCCGAAATTTCGTTAGAGTTAGAGGCTTATGGAGTCAGGATTAGCCTGTCTCATGCCGGTAGCATCCTGGCTTAGGCAAGATGTTACAGAGGTGGGCATTGCTTCTCGAATTTTCAGTTTCCTGTAAATAGAAAAAGTCTTCAAGTTAACACTAGTACCTAAATCACATAAAGCCTTACCGAAGTTATGTTCTCCTATGGTACAAGTGATGATGAAACTGCCAGGATCTTTCAACTTTAGGGGAAGCTTCATCTGAATGATGGCACTGCATTTTTCTATCAATGCTACTATCTCGTAATCTCACAATCTTTGCTTTCGTGACAGAATGTCTTTCATGAAATTGACATAGTTTGGAATTTATTCCAACGCTTCTGCAAATGGAATGTTGATATGCAGCTTGATCTCAAGGAATCGAGCAAACTGCTTGTCTAGTTTGTTTTTCTGGAGAGCTATGGAAAATGTGGAGGTGGAGTGAATCTTTCTCGATCACTTGCTTTTGCCTTTTTTTCCTCCATCTGTTGATCTACTTCGCTGCTTTCTTTTGGAACTTCCTCAACAGTTGCCTTGACTCCAATATTTTTGTTGATTTCGGTACCGCTTTTCAAAGTGATGGCATGACATTGCTCCTTCCCATGTTCATTGGATTTGGTTATGTGTTGCTAGGAAGGGTACCTTGCAGTCTGTAACTCTGAGCATTGGCCGGTTGTCTTATTTGATTCTCTAGTGTTTTCAAAGATGCTGGTTGACGTTGAATTAATGCTGCTTAGGATTGAAACATGGCATCATATGATGCTGCTTGAGATTCGTATTTTGCTTCTAGCTTTTTCAAGTAAGCCAGCACTTCTGTTATTCCTGGTTCTTTTTCATACTCCTGGCCTTTGTTTTGCTATTGGAATCCTGGTTGTGGATTGTTCATCTACCCTGAATTGTTGTTCCATGCGAAATTTGGATGATTCTTCCAACCTGGGTTGTAGGTATTAGAAAATGGATTGTTCCACTGTCTGTTGAAATTATTGACATAATTCACCGTCTCTTCATATTGGTTGTATGATTCTGCCTCTGGTGTACCTCCATATGGTGAACTTATGGATCCAGCATTAACCTTCATGTTAAGAGTTTCCAAATTCTTGCAAATCAGATCCAGCTTGGCATTCATTGTTGTGTTGGCTCCAACTTCGTAAATTCCTGCGATTCACTGAATCATGCTCCTTTTTATTGGCCACAAAGAATTATTGTTGGCTATTTCTTCAATTAAGTCACAGGCCTGATCCTCTCCTTTGCCATTAAAGATCTTCCAGCAGCAGCATCAATTGTGGTTATCATTAATCCAGAAAGTCCATTATAGAAGGTTTGGACTTGTAGCCACTTTGCAATCTCATGGTGAGGACATTTTCTGAGCAAATCCTTGTATCTTTCCCAAGCTTCGCAGAAGGATTCTGAGTCATGTTGTACAAAGGATGTAATGTCATTCCTCAACTTTACAGTTCTGGCTGGGGGAAAATACTTTGCAAGGAATTTGGTGGCTAGAATGTTCCAAGTTGTGATGGAACCTGCTGGTAGTAATTGAATGTCTTAGCTCTGTCTTTCAAGGATTATGGAAAAACACGCAGTCTCATTGCTTCTTCTGCCACTCGGTTGTAATTGAATGTACCGCAAACTTCCAGGAAGTTGCTGATGTGGGCATTAGGATCTTCAGTTAGATTCCCCCCAAACTGAACTGACTACTGTATCATCTGAATGTTTGTTTTGATGTCACACGTATTTTTTGGTAAGGGAGGAAGTATAATACATGAAATGAAGCCGTCAACCCCCAGAATAGTTCTGTCTCGAATGTGAATTAGTGGTAAAACCTCCAAAGGTTCAGGTTCCATGTTGATCAGTGCTTCTTGGCCTTCTCACCTTTCCCTTCTCAACTGTCTGATAGTTCTTTCAATTTCTGGGTCAATCGGACAAATTTCAAAGCTTCTGGTTCTTCTCATGTAGTGACTGAGAACCTGAAACACAAGAAAACAAAAATAGTAAGTAAAAACAAATTAGACACATGTAAAGGTTTCTTACCCCAAAATTAATAGTAAAAGATAATTAAGTCTCCGGTAACGGCACCAAAAACTTGATCGGTGGTAAACACACACACGTAACGCACTTCTTGGCCTTCTCACCTTTCCCTTCTCAACTGTCTGATAGTTCTTTCAATTTCTGGGTCAATCGGACAAATTTCAAAGCTTCTGGTTCTTCTCATGTAGTGACTGAGAACCTGAAACACAAGAAAACAAAAATAGTAAGTAAAAACAAATTAGACACATGTAAAGGTTTCTTACCCCAAAATTAATAGTAAAAGATAATTAAGTCTCCGGTAACGGCACCAAAAACTTGATCGGTGGTAAACACACACACGTAACGCAAGCGCATGTATCGCTCAAGTAGTATAAAATGTATCGATCCCACACGGACTTAATACCTAATCTATTAATTTATGAAGCTAAATGTCTACGAGTATCTAATTGATTGATTTTTGGTTGGATGGTGATTTTAAACTAAAGACAAATAATTAAAACAAAACAAAGGTAGATTTTAAGTTTTAAACAATGATATGAAAATATCTAGGGTTGTGAATCTTTCAAATATCTTTTAAAGATGAAGTGATTATCTCATGTTTGTGTAATATATCGGTTTATTAACCTGGAACACGAAGTTATGCAAAAGCCTATTCCGATGGTCAGATGTAAATACCCAAAGTAACCCAATTAACTATATTCCTATATTAATTAAGAAACTCTAATTCATTAAGATTAAGTTCTAATTATAACTACCCTCGCCCGATATGTATATTCATATCCTGTAAGGAAATCTACCTAAGATACATTTACCCCAAGGTGAGATCATGAGCTATTGAGTCTATGACTAAAACCTAAAATCCTTTTTCCAAGTTCATTTTAAGTTTACTAAATCAATCTTATTAATGACCAGTTAACAAGAAGTATTAAGCTTAAGACTCAATAAATAAACCAATAAACCACAGACTGAAGGGGAATAACTTCTCCGCCAAGATTCCATACCAAATAAGCAACCTCGAGCGGCTCTGCGTGCTTAACTTGTCATTCAATGCATTCACAGGCGAAGTGCCGAGAAGTCTGATTTGGAATGGGGGCTTAAGTGTTATTGATTTGTCAAATAATCAGTTCTCCGGTGGATTTGCGATTGATGCTTCAAGCGAATGCGAGTTTTTAACGCACTTGAAGCTCTCTAACAACTTCTTGACTAGAAACATACCGAAGGAAATTGGAAAGTGTCAAAATTTAAAGAATCTGTTACTTGTCGAAAACATTCTAGAAGGTTTGATCCCGAATGAGATAGGAAAGATTCTGGAGCTGGATGTTCTAGATGTTTCTAGAAATAGTCTCATTGATAAGATACCGGTAGAGTTAGCCAAGTGCATCAAATTGTCTGTTGTCGTGTTAGCAAAAGATGGTAGTTTTGATTTGGATAATAATATAGGAGAATTTAGTGCTTTTGATGGCGGCGTGCCGTATGAGTTGCTGTTGAGTTCAAGGTTAGAGGTTCTGTGGGCGCCAAGGGCGAATCTTGAGGGGAGATTGCCTGATAATTGGAGTGAATCTTGCGCATTGAGAGTGCTGAATCTGAGGGAGAATAGTTTAAACGGTGTCGTGCCGAAGATTTTGGGTATGTGCAAGAATTTGACTTACTTGGATTTGAGTTTGAATAATTTGGTAGGGTATTTGCCAATTCAGCTGCTGTTGGACAGTTATGGCCCATAGCATCACTATTTGTACAGATCATGGTGTTGTTGTACAAATTAACTATGTGACAAAGGAAATTGCTCTTTTATCATTTGTAATTAGATTACCAAGATGTATAAATGATAGAAGGTCCATATGATTAGTTCCGAATTGATAAGATATGAGACAATATCAATCCATAAAGGTTTAATCATTAAATATCCCTAGTCGTAGTATTATCGAGACTGAACATCGATAATGCGGAATAGACTAATATTACACTTGTGCGCTTTATAGGAGCATAACGACATAGTTCTCATATATTTGGGTATATGATACTCATTCAAGTGTAATAGGAGGTTGTGTTTACCGATGGTACAGAAATAGTTTCGCTCTACATAGACCCCTCGGAATTCTATTGGTAGTATGACTATGTGTCTATGGAAGTCCGAATCAGGGTAGGTGTATTTGGTCTTAACCTGAGACTTGCACCGCTAATACTTGCGACAATCAATATACTTTGGTTTTGGTCGTCCAGGGCTTTAACAGGTTCTGTGTACGCCTCTTCTGGGTATATTGAGAATCGTAGTGTATTGGGTGTGATGTCGAGACAGAACTATCACTCCAGTCATAGTGGAGATGATGATCACGTAGGATACAGAACTGATTCTCTTATATGCTGCAGCTATCGGGATATTATGACTAGGTCATGTTTATCCGATTATAGAGACTAGTTACCAGAGATCCGATATGTGCTTCGTTCGGGGCAGACACATTTCCAGCCCCAGGCCTTGCACGTGACATCCGATGCTGGATCAAAATACGCAATACTACGTATATTACGCCTGATATAGATCACATATTCCAGTAAGAATATTTCTGGAGAATTGGGTAGGCACGGTGCTTTGCTAGAAGCCAACCATGTCTTGTAAATCGGTAAAAACGTAGTACTAGGTACGTACGTGTTCGGCTAGTCCGACGATCGGATTTACTGCCAACATATCCGGGGATCTCATGGGTCGCTTCCTTAAGATTTACCGATGACGTATGACTCGCACTTTATTAATCTGAGATTAATTTAAAGTGAGAAAATTAATATAGGATTAATTACGGAGATATTTTATCTGGGATAAAATATTAATTAAAGAGAGAAAACGATTAATTTGGAATTAATCGATAAAATTAATATATTCGATATATTAAACGAAATTGGATTTCGACGCGGAATTAAAAATAGATTTTAATTCGGGCGAACGAGTTAATTTAGAATTAATTCGTTAGCGACGTGAATAATGATTTTGCTAGGCATAATTATTTAATTACGTCGCAACGAAAAATTCGTTAATTTAGAATTAGCGAACCCGAGCCCGGAAGTGTTTGCGGGCGCACTCGCATTACGAATTTAAGTGCGGCCCATTAGTCACATCAAGCATCACATCACTAGTCAATCAAGTGATGGAAGTCATATCACTTTGAGTGAAGTGATGTCTAGTCACTTTTGATGTGAATAGTGATGGAGGTGGTTGGATGGCTTTAATGCCATTTACCAAATTTTGAATTTGGTATATCTTAATTGATTTTGGAAAATCAAACCAACCTAACACTTTTTCTTCTCCTTCTCTCTTCCAACTCTCGGCCAAGGGCCATTTTCCTTCTCCAAATTTTGGCAATTGCCGAGAACTACAAGAAGGGAAATATAAATTTTGTGGCAAAATTTCAAGAGTGCTAGCACACTTCCGGAGTCTTGCGAAGGTGATAGGGAAACCGACTTGTGAGCATGGAATCACAACACAAAGCTTGGAGCTTGGAGGATCACAATGACCGAAAATGGAGGCCAAAAATCTGCCATTGCCGTGAGCTCCTTGGAGGACAAGCTTGAAGTTTTTGTTGTTCCTCGCATCGCATAACTGATCGTTGTAAGTATGATTCCGCCATGCTTTTATGAGTATTCACATATATGTTTCATTGCTTGATTTAATCCTTGGACCTAATAGAAACCCAATAGCTGCGAGTTCCATGTATGTTGTATTTCAATGTTAGTCAGAATAATTTTACTGGTGTTGTTCCGAGATTTGAGAATTCTAGTTGTGTTAATCATTTTAGTTTTCAAGATTTGGAAGACCTGAGGATTGCTTATGCTAACAATCCTGTTTTGAATTTGAATTCGGATGGGAGTTTTGTGATCGTTCATGAATTTAGTGGCAATGAGTTATATGGTTCATTACCTTTCTCTGTAAATCTTATTAATGCTGCCCCCGCCCGATAGGTATATTCCTATCCTGCAAGGAAATCTACCTAAGAGACATTTACCCTAATGTGAGATCGTGAGCTATTGAGTTTATGGCTAAAACTTAAAATCTATTTTCTAAGTTCATTTTAAGTTTACCAAATCAATCTTATTAATGGCCTGTTAACAAGAAGCATTAAGCTTAAGACTCAATAAATAAACCAATATACCCAAAACATAGAATACCCACTTATAAAATGGTGATACTGAAATTCATCAGAACCCTAGATAATATTTTTAGTTACAAAACATACCTAAAATTACAAAATGCATAGTTAAACAAAATAACAAATAGAAAATTAAAAAGTAAAGAAAATTACAACAATAAAAGAAAGTGCTGGAGCTAGGGGTTTCACTTTTAATACTTCAAATATAGATTACTCCCTTATCAATTAATCATTTCCTGAATTAATTATATTAAAACTAACCATATAGGTGGTGAATGTCATTTGTCCAAAGTCCAACCGACCATATAGGCAGTAACAAAATCATATAAACTGACCATGTAGGCGGTAACAAGGTTAGCACCTAAACCGACCATATAGACGGAAACTAAGTCCAATAATGTAAAACCGGCCATATAGGTGGTAAATAATTAATTCAATTTACTCATTTAAATTAAGGGAGTAAATCTAAATTATTATATTAAAAGTTTCACACCAGACTCCAGCGAAAAGAGATTACCTACTCATGATGTAATTAAAAAAAATATAAAAATTTATTAAATAAATAAAGATAAAATACAAGAAAACTTAAATAAATAAGCAAGACACTTTCCTTTAGGTTTTCATGGAGAAATCCCCCAAAGAAAGCATGAAAAATTTACAAAGTTTAGCTTGGTATTTATAGGCAAATATAAAGGCTTCCACAAATTTCTCCACCAAACATGACACCAAATCCTCCACCAAACTTGCAAGCATGTTTGGTGGAAGTTCGACAAATTCCATTTTTTTTTTGAAAATGACTTTAATAATTACACATAACACACTTCCGGCTTTTTTTTTTATCAATTTCGGTAATAAAAACCTAAGAATTCGAAAATCTTATGAACTTCAAAGTTGTAGATCTTTGAGTATTCTTTAATCTGGAACTTGAATCACCTCAATCCGATATTGGAATAAAACGTTATGGCAAACATACGACAATTGCACAAAGTAGAAATTTCTGAAATTGTACTTCGTTAGAACACCATTTCAAGTTTCCAATCTCCAAAATCAAAATGTTGTTAGGATTGGTGCTCGAAGTGCCAATCAGGATCGTATTTATGTCCGATTCATCAATATAAGCAATTCCATTTTCTATAATATTAGTTATTTAATGGTAGCACATCTTGTCTTTTATACACATATTCGATCTAATTACGATTAGATTCAAACTAATTTCGGTTCAGTGATACATGTATATTAGACAAAGACCCAATGATTTACAATGTAGTGCGCAGTTACAACGTAGTTTGTAATTGACATTGGGAAGCGCACCATAAGATGTATATCCTTAAATAAAGTTCCTGGTCAAGATTTGCTAACACGGGTTGGTTAGTAAAATCTGCCGAGACCAGTACATGTCGTATATAGTGACTTGGTCCGATGGTTTATCCCAATGAACCATGAGTCTCGGGAGACTTGTATAGACATGTAGGTGTTTATTTGATAAACACTGAACGACTCACTGAATATTTCCTAATAGATGATACACCAACGTCAATAGGAATCTTCTCGAGTTGAGCGAGCATATTGGTCCTTCGACTTGAGATACCATAGTGGATACATGAGTTATCCTCCACACTTTGATGGCAGTCACATCACCGATCTATTCATGATCAGACCTGCACCTGTTCGTTGGGTGTGGACTAATGCTCATGATATCCAGTGCGTATCAAGATAGGATCTGCTAGTCATGTGTATAGGGCATATGTATCCTCACGTGTTTACGATCTAATGGTGAAACTCACTCTATATATAACTTCTTCTATGTATTGGGCTTGGATTTTCTTTGTTGAAAGCTTCATATAACTCATGCATAATATACTCATTGGCCTTTCAACCATACCAACTTGGATCACATCATAAATAGTACAATCATAAATAGATTGGAAAACATTCATACTACAATCATACTAAATTTCAATTAAAAATTGATGATTATTTGAGTGAATAATTGATATTGATGGCAACAGAATGCTTAAAGGAAATTGATAGTTGTAGCGATATTTTTATATCGTACTACAAGTGTACGGTGTCAAGTTTTAGTAAATATAAGTGAGAGAGTGTCGAACCCACATGGATTATAATCAAACTCACACTAAGTACTATAATTGATAAACTTAACTTTATTTAGAAGCAATTTATAAAAATAAAAGATAAATAAATAAGATATGAGGAGAAACCAAGATATGAGAGATTTTAGATTCTGATTTCACCTAGCTATCCCCTATATATTTGTCATGTCATTCAATCCTTATTCAGTTACATTGTTTATAAGTCAAGAATCCTAAGGTATTCCACTCCCTCTCCCCAGAAATAGTGAAAAGATTATCAATTACAGACTTCGATATCCCTATAAAATCTAACAATCAACAATTTATTACGTTATGTGATTCTTTGTTAATGACTTCAAAGGGATTATAGATTCTCCCGAACTCTACAAATCTCATAAGTTATATTCTTTAAATCATATTCAAAATCCCTTTCTCTCGAGCGATAGATTCTAAACATTCATCATCTCAATTTATGGCCAACAAACAAGAAGCATTAAACACAAAAGAATATAAATAAACTGAAATATAACTTCATAAAACTCAAATTGACAAACAATACATATATTCAAGCATTGACTACATCATCCTCTAGAATTATGGAGTTAGTTCACGACTAAAGATAAAAACAATGAAAATAGGGTCATGAACATAATGGACATCATTAGAGTTGAAGAAAGAAACTAGATGATTAAACCCGAATTGAATCTCTTCCTCTTCGGATGTCATCGACTTCGTCTCCTCTTGTCGCTTTTCAATCCTCCTCCATGGAACTCTATAAAATATGTGTTTTCGAGTGTTTTTTGTGTATTAGCCTCCTCTCCTATGGTTTTGGAAGAGCTTATGTATTTATAGAAAAGTCCTGGAGTCCTTATGTATGTAAACACGACCAAATTAAGCTTCTAGGAGTATGTTGGGGTGCCGCGGTGTCGGAAAGTGGCGCTGCGAGGCCTAACTTACGAAATTTTTCTATGGCAACAATTTGAAGCGGCGTAGCGACGCCAGGAAGTGGGCGTCGCGATGCCAAGCATTTTTTCTGGTTTGGTAATTCTACGTTTTCCGCTCTACCCGCGTGCTTTCGATACGTCCGTAATGTCCCAAAACACGTACAAATGCACCAAGATCCAAATTTCAATGCTTCTTACCTTTATGGTTGGTGCTTAGAATGCCAATCCGGATCGTATTTATGTCTAATTCATGAATATGAACAATACAGTTTTTCCATAATATTACTTATTTATGGTAGTACTTCTTGCTTTTATATACATATTCGATCTAATTACGATTAGATTGAAACTAAATATGGTTTAGTGATATATATATATATATTATACAAAGACCCTATAATATATTATGTAGTGCGCAATTACAAAGTAGCTTGTAATTGACATTGGGAGGTGTCACTACTAGAAGTATATTATGAAATAAAGTTCATAGTCAAGATTTACTAACACGGGTCGGTTAGTAAAATCCATTGAGACCACTACATTTCGTATATCGAGACTTGGTCCGATGGTTTGTCCCAATGAACTATGAGCCTTGGGAGACTCGTATAGACGTGTTGGTATTTATTTGATAAACACTGAACGACTCACCGAAGATTTCCTAATAGATTGTACACCAATGTCAATAAGAATCTTCTCGAGTCGAGTAGCATAATGGTCATTCGACTTGAGATACCACTGTGGATATATAAGATATCCTTCACTCTTTGATGGCAGTCACTTCATCGATTTATTTAGATGAGACCCCGCCTGTTCGTTGAGTGTGGACTAATGCTCAAGATATCCTGTGAGTATCAGATAGAATCCACCAGTCCTATGTACCGAGCATAGGTATCATGTATGTATTTGCGATCTAGTAAATCCATGGCCGTGGTATACTCCGGAAGTGAGTTTCGAGTGTTATTTAGAGATCGTAAATTTAAAAAAGTCGATTATATTATACCTTAGGGATTTGACATTCTTATCTATATCACCGGTATAATATTGATATCCTGTGACTGAGGGATTATACATATGCAATGACCTCGACTTGCATAGTTTAGCATGATTATCATTGGTCGTCATAATTTACGTGTGGGTGAATTATGGACACGAAATTGGATTCCGTGACGGATAAACCTAAACTTAGAGAGTCACACAATATGAAGTGTACACGTTGAGCACATGGACAACACATTTTGAATAATACATATTATTCAAAATACTTCATCGGATTAACTGAGTTAATTCGAATCGTTTAATCAGTTAAATGAAAACACATGCTTTCAAGAATTTTGGTCAATTAATAATTAATGTGTATTTGATACAAAATTTGATTTGATACATATTAATTAATTATCTATTGAGACTTTGACAAGGAAGAAAGTGAAGAAATCCAAGAAAATATTTAAGGATATTACAAGATTTGGAGGTAATCTTCAATAATCTTAAACTTAGAAAGCTTGTTTCTTATTCTTGAATATCTAGAATAGTTCTTGGGTTTCTCTCTTTCTTAGATTTTTGGGCTTTTTGATTTGGAGGATGGATTTGGAGGCTAGATGCATGTGTGAAGTTTGATTGGTTGATATTAGTGTAATATTGATTCAATTTTGTCATTTGATGACTTGTTGCCATTCTAGAGTGTTATGACCACGCTTGTAACTCCTAGAATTTTTCTTGAGTTCTTCATAGGTGGTGGTTTTGGTTGGTGTCAATGTTGATATGATTAATGTTGAGAAAATTGGATTTAAACATGAAAAATGATATTTTTGGTTACCAAATCAGATCTGGATTTTCTGTGATTTTGGTGATTAAATTTATGTTGTATAAATGTATTGGATGTGTTTTGGGTATTGGAACAATCGCCGAAAATTATTTCGGACTTGAAATATGCGAAAACGGCGAAAAATGGTGTTACAGGGTGAGTTTCGGGCTTACTGGGTGTCTGCTGTCCAAACAATGAATTGGTCACTGTTTGGGCATCCCATGAACTGCCTAAGCACTATTGGAGATGACCTGGGCAGCCCCCATGTGTGTTGGTTGGTCGGTTCGGACAAAAACGCATTTTATGTCATTTTGCGGAAAAAAATATTTTCATAAAAGTTTCACGATGTTTCTAACCTATTTATGTCGTTACTTGATATCCAATAAATATGTTTGGTGAAATATGAATGAATTATTCATATTGGATATTGAATAATTTATTTGGTAGTTTTAAAAGTTTTTAAGGTTACGATTTCACCCGAACCGCGAGCTTCCGCTGCGCTCGCGCTAAAACCCCAACAAAAATGGTATCAGAGCAGGTATGATCCTTCGTCCATTACATTTTTCATGCTTGATATATGATATATAATCCAATTTCGATATTTGCACATGCATGGAATTTAGATGTTTTTTAATTTTTCGGTTCCACGCCAATAGAAAACATAACGCATATTTAATGGTTAAATTAAGTTTTGTTTTCCCAGGTAGAATTGAACTATTGAGAAATTGATCTAACTTAAAATATGCATTTGATGTAGAGTAAAGACCCCTTTAGGAATATCCCCGCTTAAATAAGGCATTAAGGTAACTAATATTAGGAATACTTGTTTCTTTGTCCGCCTTGTCAGTACGGATGTAAATGATTTCCTGATGTTGTAGCTGTATCGTGCCAAAGCTATGCAGTTATGGCTGATGGTAGTTCATTTGCGTCGGTAGAACTTATATGATAAGAGACAAATTCAAGTGAAAGTGGAAATCTTGAACGTGCCAAAGCTGTCAGGACTACATCGGTAGCTTGAGTTTGTCACCGATGAGTGAAGCCTTGATATGCCTCCTTATGAACATGCCAAAGTTGTCATAATGAGAAACGGTCAGGACCAAAATCAGAAGTCACAGTGAGTGTGATTGACAATGAGTTGTATATCGGTGAATATACGTAGGCAAGAACGTGCCAAAGCTGGGAGTCGAAATATGTTCATCCACTTCTCACTATGGAATTCAATTTAATTATTGGATTCCCATTTTCCGTTGGGGATTACGGTATTATGTAAAGTAGTGGGAGGCATTGCTGGGTTAAAAATCCATAACTAAGGCAGTGTGTAATGTTATGAAAATTGGCGCTTATGTTTCCTTTATTCTATTGTGTATATAGATTTGAACTTCTAATCCACTGCATGCATATTTTATATATATATTTTCTGACTTCCTTATGGTTGCAGAATTCTAGAATAGGTTCTAGATTAAGAATAGGCTTGGATATTGTTAGATTATACAAAACCATTGGGAACTTTTGTTCTGATTTTCTTGAAAAATCAAGATGGTTACTAACTTAGTTACGAAGTCACATTAGGTATTCTAAATAGATATTCGTTTTAGGATATAATAGTCTAGAGAGAATAGTTTCTTGTTCGGTAAGAATTGACGTGAATTAGTTCATGTCTCGAGATTCTTGACTGGCATTAAGAAAACCTCATTAGATATTTGTTTATGTGATAATGACGTTTCTTGGTTTTAGTGACCTTTAAGGGTACTGTGTCAGACACAGTTTGCTAATCAATTATCTACATTTGTTCTGAATAGTTGAAGGAAAATTATAAAGCTAAAGAAAAGAGATGTGTATAGTTGTGTATAGAGAATATTGATTCTCACAATACGACAACTGTACGTATTGGATACCAGATCTCCTGTCTAGTTATTTAAAATTTTGTTTAATAATTATTTTGATATTTGATATCAGAACTTGTGACTATTGGATAGTTACTTGTTCTTTATAAACAATTGTTACATATTTTAATACGACTAGTAGTGTCATCAATGAAGTGATAAACATTAAGAAAAATATTCGGTTAACTAAATAATTTAGAACAGTGCTTTATGAGATTTTATCACTTAAGCATTAGATGCTTATTCTGTATGGTAAAGGATGGTCTGATACGAGATCACACCGCATATCTTTATCCATTTAATTAATATTGTATTCAGGAATGTGATTAAATCTCATTTAACCAATGATCGTCATTGGACCACAAATTTATTAAACTAATGCATTGGATGTATGTAGTTTAATGAATTATAAATTGTCTTTGATAGTTTTCTTTACTTCGTAACTTAGTTAATGAGTTGTCATGACTTAGTTACGTGTTTCGAAAAGAATACACATTGAACGTCTTGAATGGTTCGAGAACTTTCAATATATTTCTGATGAAACATGAATAGAATATTTTGAATGGTTCAAAGATATTCGATTTGAAGTTTTGAAAACTATAACTTTAAAATTCATCATGAATCTTTGAATTGTTCAAAGATGTTTGATATGATCAAACATATGAATTTATGGCAATTAGTTCTAAGATTATTTAATGAATGTGATTCTTACTCAATATTATTCTTCTACGATTCCATTGTGATGGAATTGGTCAGTAGGAGAAATCGAATCTTATATGATTTGATTCGTTTGATATTGAGTGTTAGCGAATTATTTTCAAAAATCTTGGGGATATGCTTCAGTAACACTAATTCATCCTTTTAATTAATGTTCCATTAGTTTCTACAGTTATGTATATGATATGTATAAGTAGAAAATTTGAATCTTGAAAAGTTTGCGATTTGAATCTTTCTTTTGTATAATGGTTATATAATTGAAAGTACTTGCACCTCGGAGGTACAAGTAAAAGTTTATCATTTATTCTATTTAATAGAATATTGTATTATATTTGATAGAATATTGTATTCTATTTGATAGAATATATTTTCTATGATCCCGAGTAATAAAATTGTTTTATTACTTGGTATGTAACATCGGATGTTGACCATTATAAAAAAGACTTGACTTATTGAAGTCAAATGTGGGAGTGATAAACTATAAATGGAACCACGTAATTAATAAGATGAAAAGACCCTTAGACATCTTCCTTATAAGTTCAATAGGATGTCAGAATCATTTACAATGTATTTGATACTTAATGGTTCTGTTGTTTTCTTATTGAAGAAAATTATCATATAACTTATAGTGGGAGCGATATTTGATATCGATCTCGGAAGTTAGCATTGAATCATAGATTTAAGATTGTTCATAGCTTACTACGATCAAGTTTTGAACTTGATTAAGCTTTCATTATGAATCGTTCATAAAATGTGTAAATTATTTGTGCAACAAAAGCAAAGTGAGTTTATTAAAGGTTTGGCCTTTACAGTATGACAGTGAGAAAGGTCATACTCAACAATCTATTGTAGATTTTGAAGAAACTTATCTCTAGTCACACTGATTGAATAATTAAAGATCTGTTGGTTAATGTTGATATTAAACTATGTATTTTAGCTAGGAATACAAAGTGGCGTTATTGAATCGTTTCTTTTAAATAAAAGATCCATTGTGATTTCTTTGAAGAGTTTGTTCTGGAATGGCCATAGAGTTTGTACTCTGCTAAGATCGCAGTTTGGTATAATAGCTTATAAAGCCTATTGTAGACTAATGTGAGCTTTCCTGAAATCAGTGTTCTCTAATTTTGATACAGTCAAATTGTCTGATTTTATCAAAGCATAGAGAATACATATGTGATAGTAGGGTTAGTGAGAGCATATAAATTTCTTTCTTGTATTGTATATCCTAACGACATTACCATTATTAATGTAATAATGAGATGTTTGTGAGGTAAAAGGTTTACCTAAGTCTTCTTTTATCCGTGAAAGCAGTGGGAGTAGTCTATGTTATATTTGATATAAAGTTTTATATATGATATAAAATAAGAGACTTGTGAGATACTTCATAGTCGTGCATTAGATATGATCTAATAAATGACACATCAATACTATCTGAATGACAGTTAATATAAATATTTGACAGTTAGTGTGTCTCTTGTATATAATATTCTTTTCATAAATGATGATTCCTTTGTCGAAAAGGAAATTGATTAGAATGTCTAGTCAATCTTATGCATCATAGTATGATGGCATAATGAATACTATATTATGTGCGATTAAATATATTAATTTAATCGTAATAGTTATGAGCTATTTTAATAAGCTGTAGACCATAGGATGTGTCTTGAAATAAGTTCTTTGATATCTTTGAGATATTAAGAACGATTATCTTATTTATGGAGAATTTAATCCGTAACCATTAGGATCAGATTAGTTTTGAGTCTAATTATTACATTAGATGGTTTATGTCATGTAGAGTCAGAAAATATGCAGTGGGAGTGTCACGGTTGATTCTACTGTATTAGTGGAATTAGTTGTAACTTATGAAGTATTGACTTATGAAGTTGCATAGTGACCTTATAGATTAGAAGTTTTGATATTAGTGTTGTGCTTTCGGTTATCTCATAATATTTGGATTTGATCTCTAAATACATAGACAACTCAGTAGTTGTAGCACAATATTGATGTCGCATCTGAGTCATATTGATGTATAACTTAGGTTATACATTATATGAATGATGTTGGCTAAAGGGAAACGATTGGGTTTGTTAGACAAACTCAATATGTTATAGCCGACCTACATGTTATGGCCTACTTCTTGAGTGCTAGGTCAGCTCTTCAGGACCATGTGTATGTAAACATTTTAAGATGTGTATATGATATCGTGGATTGGCACTAGAGAAAGTGGTAGAAATTGTTAGGGTTGGTGCTCAGAGTGCCAATTCGGATCGTATTTACGTGCGATTCATAAATACGAACAATTTCTTTTTCCATAATATTACTTATTTATAGTAGTACTTCTTGTTTTTATATACATATTCGATCTAATTATGATTAGATTGAAACTAAATATGGTTTAGTGATATGTATATATTATACAAAGACCCTATAATATATTATGTAGTGTGCAGTTACAAAGTAGTTTGTAATTGACATTGGGAGGTGTCACTACTAGAAGTATATTATCAAATAAAGTTCATGGTCAAGATTTACTAACACGGGTCGGTTAGTAAGATCCGCTGTGACCAGCACATATTATATCGAGAATTGGTCCGATGGTTTATCCCAATGAACTATGAGTCTTGGGAGACTCGTATAGACGTGTAGGTATTTATTTGATAAACATTGAACGACTCACCAAGGATTTCTTAATAGATGGTTCACCAACGTCATTAAGAAACTTCTCGAGTCGAGTAGCATAGTGGTCTTTCGACTTGAGATATCACTGTGGATATATGTGATATCCTCCACACTTTGATGACAGTCACGTCATCGATCTACTTAAATCAGACCTCCGCCTGTTCATTGGGTGTGGACTGATGCTCATGATGTCCTGTGAGTATCTGATAAAATCTGTCAGTTCTGTGTACAGGGCATATGTATCATGTACGTATTTGTGATTTATTAAATCCATGGCCGTGGTATACTTCGGAAGCGAGTTCCGAGTGTTATTTAGAGATCATAAATTTAAAAAAGTCGACTATATTATACCTTAGGGATTTGACGTTCTTATATATATCTCCGGTATAATATTGATAGCCCGTGATGGAGGGATTATACATATGCAATGACCTCGACTTGTATAGTTTAGCGAGATTATTCGTGGTCGTCATAATTTACGAGTATGTGAATTATGGACACGAAATTGGATTCTGTGACGGATAAACATAAACTCAGAGAGTCCCACAATATAAAGTGTACTCATTGAGCACTTGGGTAACACGTTATGAATAATACAGATTATTCATAATACTTCACCAGATTAAGTGAGTTAATTCGAATCGTTTAATCGGTCAAAAGAAAATACATACATTAGGCACATTTCGGTTAATTAATAATTAATGTGTATTTTTATTTGATGCAAAATTTGATTTGATACATATTAATTAATTGTCAAATGAGCTTTGACACATGCCATTAATATATATTTGTGTAACATCCCCGATTTGGAGATACTACCGGCATGGAATAGGCCATCCTATCCCCCTGAGCCTTTATCGCTCTGACAACTACTAATCTCATTTTATACATATCTTCATGTATGGAACCAATGCCCAACTCATTGACATAAACGCATAAGTCAATACTCGTTACTGTTCTCTTAAAAACAAATGCACTTTACAACTCCGCTAAGAACACTTGTACTTATTACAATGATTGATGCAAAGCTATTATCTAATACATGACTTTACTGTACTCTATCTGCTTTGACCTGGTGGACTCATCACCCTAATGACTGCCTTCAGTATCCATCCGTTCGAGCTCATCCTCCGGGTACCTGTAAAACAGAACACTCGGGTGGGGGTTAGATCATTCGAACGATCTAAGTGAGTGAACGATTTAACATGAAAACTGAAATACTTTATAAAACATTTGGTTTTAAATCCACAGTTCGGAAATAGCTTAATATGAAAAAGTCTTTTCTGGTTTAAGAAATCTGAACTCTCCTCTGAAAAATCTTTTCTGAAAACTATTTGTAAAACTTATCTTGCTGAAAGTCTATTCATTGATTGAAAACAACTTCTTTCTTTTCTGGAAAACTTTTCTAAGACATGCTTTTCTAGAAATCTCTTGTAAACTGCTTTCTTTGAAAACTTTTTTTTCTTTCTAGAAAAGACTTTTTTCTGGAACTTTTTCTGAAAAATGTATCTAAAGACTGTATAAAAAAACTATTATCTTTATCTCTGAAAACCTGACGTTTGGGGGCTTTACGTATCACCGTCCCCCCATACGCCTAACTAGAGCCAGAAGTGCAAATCCATGACTTTGGGGTGTTACGTATCGCTGTCCCCCAAAGCATGCCACCATGTCCCTAAAACTAGTGGTCTTGGGGTGTTACATATTGCTGTCCCCCAAGCCACTGAACTAGAATTGGGGGTGCGGATCTATGCTACCCTCCAAACTCTAAAACTAGGATCTAGGGGTATCTGTCATCCATAGTCCTGAACTAGGATCTAGGGGCGTTACTTGTCGCCGTCCCCCAAGTCCTCTACATATGCACATGTTATCCGTCAATTCCATGTCTGTATCAAGTTACATACTGAGGCGTATTTTTCCCTCATGCCTCGAAAAACATACACCATTTTTTGAAAACGTTTCTTTCTCAATATAAAGCTCAAATCATACACTTTTATGAAATGGCTTTAATAATAATCTAATGCCCTAAAGCGTAAAAGTAAGTCTGACATATAAAAATAACAAAATGAAGTTAATTAAAAAGGGTAGTGTCCACTCGCAGATTTGGAATGTGGTTGACATTACTCACTTGCTGAAGGAAACTCTGGTTCCTACGATGATCTATAATTGATGACTGGATTAGAAAGTGAGCTCGGGAACATAATCTGAATTAAACTAAGTTTATCGATTTAAGTACTTGCTATCACTTCATAATGTAACGTACGTATATGATGGTGTATTGTATGTATACGAGCTGATACAAGACTCCAAGGGTGGTCTCTAACACGCTATGGTGAAATCGGGATGAACTAAAACTGATTTCTGAAAATTGACTTCGCGTCGCGACGCTGACCCTTTTTACGTCGCGACGCACCCAAGAAAGAACTGGGCAGAGTATTTCTCGGAACCGCGTCGCGACGCGAGCTAGTTTATGTCGCGATGCTCATTCAAAAAAATAGAATCAGAGGGCAATCAGACCCATCACCTTTAACTCTTCAACCCCATTTCCAATCTTACAACAAAACACAACAACTCAACTTAACATATTTTATTTTAAATTCCTAATCCAAGCACAACCATAATATAGCATTATTATTCCACAAAATATAATTTCCCAACACATCCTTACACCAAAATTTTATCCCATGACAATACCCTCACAACACCTATAAAATACACACTAACCAAGCTCTCCTAAGCATGTATTGATGCTTAGATTATGCTCAAACTTCTCAAATCACAAAGCCCCAATTCTTAGGGTACCTAAGTGAACATGCAAGTGAAGAATGAAAGTTTATTATCTTAAATAAGGAGAAGAAGAAGAAAATGGGACTTACTGAACTAAGAGTAGCTTTGAAATTCACCATCCTTCCTCAAAATTTCTTTTTTCTTTTTCTTTTCTACTCTTTTTCCCTTTCTGTTTTTCACATTTTCCCTTCCTTTATCTACCCAACTTCCAAATTTTGGAATGAGGGAATAGTGCCCTATTTGTTGGGTTTCTATTAAGTCCCAAGGATCAATTCAAGCAATGAAACACATGTGAATACTCAACGAAGAATGGCGGAATCATACTTACATTGATCGGATTTTGTGACGCGACGAACACAAGCCCTTGCTCCATGAAGCTCTCGGCTTTGCTCCTTGTTGTCCTCCAAGATTCGGTCAACTCCTCCATGGATTCTCCAAGCTCCAAGCTTTATTTGATGGTTCCATGCTCATGAAATTAGTTCCCTATCACCTTAGGATGACTCTTCATGTGCTAGCATTGACAAGATTTGCCACAAATCTTCCATTTTCTTTCTTAGTGCTCTCGGTTTTGAAGAACAAAAAAGAGAGAAATGGCCTCTTGGCTGAATGCAAAGATAGGAGAGAGGGAAGGCCCTTGGCCGAATGTGAGAGAGAGAGAGAGGTGAGTGTGTATTGGTTATTTTGGTTTCCAAAACCTAATACCAAAAATCAAAACCAAAAAGTTGTATTAGCATTTCCAAAAGTCAACAATTTTTGGAGCCAAAGTTTGGCAATTAATTCCTTCCAACAACTCACATAACTCATGAATAGTGACTGGTTGTCAATCACTCAAAGTGACTAGACATCCATCACTTGAATGATGAGTGATGTGACGCTAGATGTGACTTGTGGGCCGCACTTAAATTCGCAATGCGAGTGTGCCCACAAACACTCCCGGGGTCGGGTTCGCTAATTCCGAATTAAAGAATTTTCCGTTGCGACGTAATTAAATAATTATGCCTAGCAAAATTAATATTCACATCCCTAACGAATTAATTCTAAATTAACTCATTCACCCGAATTAAAATCTAATTTTAATTCCGCGTCGAAATCCAATTTCGTATAATATATCGAATATATTATTTTATCGATTAATTCCAAATTAATCGTTCTCTCTCTTTAATTAATATTTTATCCCAGATAAAATATTTCCGTAATTAATCCCAAATTAATTTTCTCTCTCTATTAATTAATCCCAGATTAATAAAGTGCGAGTCATACGTCATTGGTGAATCTTCGGGAAGCGACCCATGAGATCCCCGGATATGTTGGCAGTAAATACGGTCATCGGACTATCCGAACACGTACATACCTAGTACTACAGTTTTACCGATTTACAAGACATGGTTGGCTTCTAGCAAAGCATCGTGCCTACCCAATTCTCAAGAAATATTCTTACTGGAATATGTGATCTATATCAGACGTAGTATACATAGTATTGCGTATTTCGATCCAGTATCGGATGTCACGTGCAAGGCCTGGGGCTGGAAATGTGTCTGCCCCGTACGAAGCACATATCGGATCTCTGGTAACTAGTCTCTATAATCGGATAAACATGACCTAGTCATAATATCCCGATAGCTGCAGCATATAAGATAACGAGTTTCGTATCCTACGTGATCATCATCTCCACTATGAGTGGAGTGATACTTCCATCTCGACATCACACCCAATACACTTCGATTCTCAATATACCCAGAAGAGGCGTACACAGAACCTATTAAAGCCCTGGACGACCAAAACCAAAGTATACTGATTGTCGCAAGTATTAGCGGTGCAAGTCTCAGGTTAAGACCAAATACACCTACCCTGATTCGGACTTCCATAGACACATAGTCATACTACCAATGGAATTCCGAGGGGTCTATCCAGAGCGAAGCTGTTCCTGTACCATCGGTAAACACAACCTCCTATTACACTTGCATGAGTATCATATACCCAAATATATGAGAACTATGTCGTTATGCTCCCACAACGCGCACAAGTGTAATACTAGTCTATTCCGCATTATCGATGTCCAATCTCGATAATACTACAACTAGGGATATTTAATGATTAAACCTTTATGGATTGATACAGTCTCATATCTTATCAATCCGGAACTAATCATAAGGACCTTCTATCATTTATACATCTTGGTAATCTAATTACAAATGATAGAATAGCAATTTCCTTTGTCACATAGTTAATTTGTACAACAACACCATGATATGTACAAATAGTGATACAACAACACTATTTATAGAGGAAGGGGGGTGATTTTTGTGATGGATTTGGGTGGTTAGGATTATGCCACCTCATCTTTTCTGGACCAATCCCGAAATTTATTGTAGTTTTCGCTGTTTTAGCGTTTTGTGACTCATTTCGAGTTCAAATTTGGAAACATGACTAACTTGAAAGTTTTAGCTCGCAGTCTTAGCTTTCCGACGATATAAAAGTTATAAAAATCAGAGATCGTATGAAAATGTTATGGCCCGATTACTAAAAGTTGTTTGAGGTGGAACATAAACTAAATTCCGCGTCAAACTTTCAAGATGTCTTCCGAATGTCCCAAATGCCATTTTATGAGTACGTACTTGCTTGAACATGATTTATATTAAGTATTATGCCTCCGAATTGTAATAGTCGTCAGGCCCTGTTACCATACAAGTCCTTAGGTTCACCGGATGTTACAAATTCTTCTCCACTTAATTAGGATTCGTCCTCGAATCCTTTTTAAAACTGAAATCCTTGAGTCTATCTAGATCCGAGATCTCGATACTGAACATCTTATCACAAGTTACATAACTCACATGCTATTTCTTAGGTCACCAACTTACAACTGTCTATCTACTCATTACTTTCTTTTTTCGCTCCATCAATTGAATCATAAGCTAGAAAGTACTATATTTCTGTCTGCATAGACTTATACTTTACTCTATTTTTAAAACTCACAAGTATGTAATACACTTCTTCTTATCCTAATATTTTTTTCATGCATGATACCTCTTGAATTCTTGATTGAGTGGCAATTCCTTGTCATTGCTTTGTAAGAGTTCTACTGGGTATTTAATACTACTATCAAGCTACGATTATTGTTACGTCTTACTGAAATCATATTCTTCGATTTCTAGCTATGACCAACTTTACCTATCTCCATCTGGTTTTTCCCAACAGGTACTTTAAACTTCTCTCAACTACTAGCGTTCTCCATGGTTAAGCCTTTTGCGTATACTGATTCCATTCTGGTGCAAATGTAATAAGAATGATCTCACTTTATAGTTCAGGTTTAGAATCTTCATATATCTCTTACTTACTAGTGTTATCAACTAAATGGCCTTTGTACTAAGTTAATTATGGGTAGTTTCTTTGAGATTCTTCACAATTTGCTAATGACTTAGAAACAAAGTTCCTAAACTGAGTTTAATCGTATATATATTTTTGCTTAAACTGTATTCCCTTTCTCGATGTTATTTCTGGTGATTTGGTTCTAGTTACAGTTCATATTCTGTCTTGTACCTCTACTATCATAACTAAGATACTTACAAACTTATAAATTCCATGCTTATCCAATGACCGTTTATGAAACTTATAGCTTGAATTTTCACCCGATGTACTAATTGTAGCATTATAGTAACTTATCTTTTCATTTTCATACTATACTACGGATGTACCAAAAGTAACCTTGAAGTAAACTTATCTTCTCGTTTCCAATACTATGCTAAAATTCTACCAAACCACCCATACATGTGGCTAAGGCCGTCCCAAACTCGTAGTGGTTTGGTCAACTTAGACTAGGGCTGGGTACATTATATGGTTTACGTGAGCTAACACATAAGGGATCATTGGTTTCATTCTAATACCCAGAAACCTTGTTGTTACGCACTTATGTCTTCACTTACTAAGTATTCTCTCATATTTTATACTATAACTGGAACTTTTATGGTCTGTGCCCCCTTATCCGAGGGATATCCTCTCTTACATGTCTTTAGTCATACCCAACGTTGTTCTTTCGTATTCCCATTATTGCTAGACTATTACTTTATCTCCTCATTACTTTATCTAGACAACTTATTTCCTAAATCTTTTATTTCTAGCTACTTTTTTCTTCCATTCTGCTCTTGTCTTGAGCCTGAAGGTTTTATGTTTTGGTCTCTTTTATTACACATTTACTTGTTCCTGGGAGAATCTTGAGACAATCATTAAGGTCCATCTTCGTTACTGTTGTGTGGCTAGGGTTGGGAGGGTGGGGTTTTGGGTCCCAAAGCCTTTTCCAGTTGCAGTGTTCTCGCTAGCTAACTGCATTGTAGTTGTACGTGTCACTTATATAAGAATTTAGGACTCTCTTATCTGCATATCTGGTGTTAGCTTCCAACTTAGATTCTTTTGTTAACAACCATTTGAACCACCTCTTTCAACTTTACCCATAATGTCTCCAGGGTTATAGGTTATACTACCTCTTACTGAGAACTTTCATTAAGTTTATACTCTCTCAAACTCCTACCATATTTCCTCTATTATACTTCTTACTAAGTTTCGCTCTGTTACTTTGGCTTTCCTGCTTATTTTGATTTCTTGACCCTCTCAGGTCACCATTCCCTTGGAAACTCCATATTTACAACTAATTATGATATTAATATTGTATCTTTAGCTTGGGCAATACATTCTTACTAATCCTGTCTTTTCAGATATGGTGGAAAATTATATAAGTTGGATACTTTACTCCTGCATTGCTATGTGGTGTCTACTATATTCCCTCAATCTTTTAAACCTTTACTTCCTCAGAAGCATTCCGCCCTACTATATATCAGGTTATCCCTTCTGTATTTAGCTAAACTTGTTGTAACTACAAACTACTTCATCTCGTTCAAGCTATTACAATCTTCTGATTCTTATCTAGGTCCTGTTAAGCTTCTGGGTTTTACTGTCACATGATCTGTTATCTTGTCCATTACTCTTATTTATTTACTCATATGCTCATTGGACTCTAAACTGGGGGTGAATGCACGATTTCTTTGGACATCCGAAAGTACAAGTTTCTGTTAAATGTTTAAGTCTAACGATGGTCTAGTTGGGTGTCTACACACTTACTGGTGTCGGGGTTACTAAAAAGAGTCATTGCTCATTTTATTGGGGTTGCACTGACTATTCTAAGTCTTAAGGTTTTTAAAACCTTCTTTAATTATGTCGAGGTTCTCATCTGCGTATTTAAATTCATTATCTCTGCTACTATAGATACTGATCTTTCTTAGTGCTTTTTATTTCCCTATTATATCTCTAGGCTTTATTATGTACTACTGTGACTGGTAGTGGTCATTCTTATGAGCTATCTTCTAGGTCTTTGCTCTCTGCTCTCACTATCGGCTACGGCTATGCCATCTAATGTTTGTTTGTTCGTGTTAGTAATCTTGTTAACTTCTGAGTACCTTCAATCTCATAGGTCTCTCTTTTCTAAATTCACGTGGGTTTCTATTGGTATTTGTCTGATCTATGAGTTCTACCATGGTTGATTTATTATGTGGACTATACTGAGTTCTCTCTTTTTTATCTTCGGAGGCTTCCTCAGTCTTCTCTGTGTAATCTATCTTCTCAATTACTATTTTTGTCTTAAAATATTGATGCTATATGAAATGAGTTTTCGTGTGGCTATCTTTTTCTATGCTGGCACTGGTTGTGACGATCATTTTACATCTCAACGAATATTGACGTTCATCCACTCTAACTCTTACGAGTATAAGTTTGGGTATCTATAACCCTACGTTCTTGGTGACACCTTGTGTCCGTTGAAAACTTCACGGCTACTCCTGACTTTCTGCTTCTTTTGTCTCTCTGTCTATTCTTCGAGATTCGGGGAAAAATGGCTATCTCTACAAGGTATTCAAAAATTATTGGATTCGTTTGGAAGAGTTTTTCTAAGGAGATAAGAAATCTCACGAAAAGGAAAGAAAACTTACTTAAGTCTACTAGGCATTTTCTTACCTATCTACTACGTACTCCTATCTATATTTGCTTCAGATTTCTTAAGTATCTACATTCTATCTTTTACCTCTCTTCCTAACTTTTTCTTTCTCTTACTACTTCCATGAGTGGGTATTCCTGGAAATTTACTATCTCTTTGTGTCTCTTTACCTTTCTTTCTCCCTGGCTGTCTAAACATTTATGCATTCTACCTCACTTTCTTATAGCTTCATTTCCCACTCCATTAGATGACTTTTCTTAGATCTTTACTATCTAGTTTCAAAGCTTGTTCTGAATTTCTGGTGATAGGTCAAGATAGCTACAGGAAATTCTCAACTTGGGTCTAGTGTATAGTTATTCTCGTAAGGAATACTATTTGAATAGTCTGGGAAAGCTTTCTAACCTGTCTATAGATCTTGATGACGTACTTGAGGATCGAAAACTGGATAGGTAGTGCCTTGCAAACGAGTATCCCAGACATATTACGTATACCAGACCCCAGCACTCTGCCCACTCCAGTCACTGACTCCCTAGACCATGCTCTGAAACCATCTTGGTAACATCCCCGATTTAGAGATGCTTCTGGCAGGGAATAGGCCATTTGTATCCCCATGAGCCTTTAGCTCTCTAACAACTACTAATCTCATTTTATACACATCCTCATGTATGGAACCAATGCCCAACTCATTGACATAAACACATAACTCAACACTCATTACTGTTCTCTTAAAAACAAATGCACTTTACAACTGCGTTAAGAACACTTGCACTTATTACAATGACTGTTGCAAAGCTATTATCTAATACATGACTTTACTGTACTCTATCTGCTTTGACCAGGTGGACTCAACACCCTAATGACTTCCTTCAGTATCCATCCGCTCGAGCTCGTCCTCCGGGTACCTGTAAAACAGAACACTGGGGTGGGGGTTAGATTGTTCGAACGATCTAAGAGTGTGGACGATTTGACAAGAAAACTAAAATACTTTTATAAAAACGTTTGGCTTTAAATCCACAGTTCGGAAATAGCTTAATATGAAAAAGTCTTTTTTGGTTTAAGAACTTTGAACTATCCTCTGAAAAATCTTTTCTGAAAACTCTTTGTAAAACTTATCTTTGCTGAAAGTCTCTTCATTGATTGAAAACAACTTCTTTTTGTTTTTCTAGAAATCTCTTGTAAAATGCTTTCTTTGAAAACTTTATTTCTAGAAAAAACTTTTTTTCTGGAACTTTTTCTAAAAACTGTATCTGAAGACTATATCAAAAAAACTGATCTTTATCTCTGAAAACCTGACATATGGGGGCATTACGTATCATTTTCCCCCATACGTCTAACTAGAGCCAGGAGTACAAATCCATGACTTTGGGGCGTTACGTATCGTCGTCCCCCAAAGCATGCCACTCATATCCCTGAAACTAGTGGTCTTGGGATGTTACGTATCGCCGTCCCCAAAGCCACTGAACTAGAACTGGGGTTGCGGATCTATGCTACCCTCCAAGCTCTGAAACTAGGATCTAGAGGCATCTATCATCCCTATTCCTGAACTAGGATCAGAGGGCGTTACAAATCGATGTTCCCCTATCCTCTACATGTGCACATGTTATCTGTTAATTCCATGTCTGTATCAGGTTGCATACTGAGGTGGGTTTTTCCCCTATGCCTCGAAAAACATAAACCATTTTCTAAAACCATTCCATGTCTGTATCAGGTTGCATTTGTGACTCATTTCGGGTTCGAATTTGGAAAAATGACCAGCGTGAAAGTTGTAGCTCTCAGGCTTAGCTTTCCGGCGATATAAATTCATACAAAGTGAAGATCATATGAAAAAGATATGGCCCGATTACTAAAAGCTGTTAGAGGTGGAACATAAACTAAATTTCGCGTCAAACTTTCAATAAGTCTTCCGAATGTCCCAAGTGCCATTTTATTAGCATGTACTTGCTTGAACATGATTTATACTAAGTATTATGCCTCCGAATTGTAATAGTCATCAGGCCCTGGTACCATACAAGTCGTTAGGTTCACCGGATGTTATAATTTATTATTTAATGTAAATAAAAATACATATATAATAATAATCGCATTATTATTTATTTAGGTGTTTAAATATTAAATATCTAGTAATTAAATTATTTCAATATTACATAAATGTTATGCAATATATTTGATTATTATTGGTTACATGTGGCATGATTTTATTAAGTTTAAAGTTTACAAATTGGATTTGTTAACTTAAAGGTTATTTTTATTAATTAATTAGATTAATTGACCAATAACCAAATACCCTTCTTTAAACCCCAAAGTCGGTTTGGCCTTGATATTTTAAGTTGAAAATTTTGTTTTCTCCTTTCATTAGAAGCCATGGCCGAACCTATCTCCATAAAAAAGTTCCTAAAACTTTCTTGAAGATACAAGGAAGAAAGTGAAGAAATTCAAGAAAAAGTTTAAGGAAATTACAAGTTAGAAAGCTTGTTTCTTGTTCTTGAATATCTAGAATAGTTCTAGGATTTCTTCCTTTCTTATATTTTGGGGATTTTTGATTTGGAGGATTGATTTCGAGGCTAGATGCATGTGTGAAGTTTGATCGGATGATATTAGCGTAATATTGATTCAATTTTATCATTTGATGACTTGTTGCCATTCTAGAGTGTTATGACCACTCTTGTAACTCCTAGAATTTTTCTTGAGTTATTCATAGGTGGTGGCTTTGGTTGGTGTTAATGTTGATATGATTAATATTGAGAAAATTGGATTTAAAGCATGAAAAATGATATTTTTGGTTACCAAATCAGATCTGGATTTTCTGTGATTTTGGTGATGAAAAGTATGTTGTATAAATTTATTGGATGTTTTTTGGGCATGGAACAATTTCCGGAAATTGTTTCGGAGTTGAAATATGCGAAAACGGCGAAAAACGGCGTTACTGGGTGAGTTTCGGGCTTACCGGGTGTCTGCTATCCAAAAAGTGAATTGGTCACTGTTTGGACAGCCCATGAGCTACCCAAGCACTATTGGAGCTGACCTGGACAGCCCCCATTGCAGGCATTGCATTTTCGCATGTGAAACCCGATGATGAGTCTCAATTGGAGGAACTACCTTTTTAGCTAAGGATATTGCGGGAAACGGAGGTCGAAAGGGGAAATTCAGAACAAGTACATCATCAAGTTCATTCCACAAGTTCACTGTCTTCGTTGGTGCTGCGTTCGTTACTTCGTTCGAACCTCAGACAGATTGCGGATGTTCGTGCCGCGTTCGAATGGGCGTTCGAACGGAGTCGGTATTTCTGGTTTTGCTGCTAGCCTCGCACCCCAGCCCAATTAGCCCCCCAAAGCCCATAAAACACATCCCAATTTAATTAAATTAAACATTAAGTATTAAATAAAATATTTAAACCATTTACCAATTTAAATAAAACACAAAATATAATCATACCTAATAAAGATAAATAAAATATATTAACTTCCTAACTAAGCAAATCACATACTAAATTAAAAAGATGTCATGCCTAATTAAAATCAATCATAACCAATTAAATATTTTGTATTCCTAATCTAGCCAAGACATGTCCCCCAATCAAATCCATTGCTTTCCTTGTCTAATACTAAATCATATCCTAATTGAATGCCAAAATCCCTTCCTTGTGAGATAAGGTGAAGCCCTAGCCCTTCTCTATATAAACAACCCCTAACCTAGCCACCGCTCCTCTGGAATCTCTCTAGCACATACAATTCACACGAAAATTATAGCAAGAAACACTAAACATCACGCGCAAATCATAAGAGAAACGATTCTCTTCATCTCATCCCTCACATCACCAAAAACAACAAACCCTCAAACACTCCCTCACATTACTAAAATTCATAGCCAAATACAGCAGTTACGCACACCGAAAGTCACCTTAAAACAGCAGTAAAATCACGCCAAAAACAGTAGCCTAAAACACCAAAAAGAGCACCCAAAACAGTCCATCAAGAACATCAAAACAGTCCACAAACAGTAAGCAGAAAATACAGAGGAAACAGCAGCGAAACCACAAGGAAACATCAGCAAAACGGAGTCAAAACAGTAGCTTGAGCGGCCGAACAGTGAAGGAAAAGACAAACCAGTGAACCAGAAAAGTTGCGGAGCTTTACCCCTTCCGACCTTCGTGAAACGCGAGTCCGAGAGACGGCTTAAAAGGTTAGACCTTAGGGTACTTCCCACGCTCATCTTCATTTGATTTTTTTTATTTATTTTGACTGTGTTTTACCTATTTGTGGAATATTGTTTGTGTATGATGTGTGTTGTGGGTATTGGATGAATGGAAGGGTGTCATCTCTTGTGGTATATCAGATAGAAACCCAGACGTAAATTCCGTAGCCGAATCCGAATGGACGGTAGTGTGGTCTGTACTTGGGATACAACACCACGTACCACTTGAGTAAACGGCACCTTCTTTTGTTTCATGTTGGTTTGGTTATCTATTTCTTGTTACTTAAATTCTGTATGTCGCTTAATTATGTATGATATAATCGAGTGCATGGGCTCAGTAAGTGCGATGAAAGGTCCCCTAATCGGAAGGGTTAAAATCCTTCACCACGATGCTTTGCCGCACCGATTGATATGTGTTCGGTTGAATGCGAGATACGTTCAATTGGGCATACTAAGTTTGATATAATTATCTTTATTTTCGTATGCATGATGCAATCGAGTGCATGGGCTTAGTAAGTGTGATGTGAGATCCCCTATGGGGAGGGGTTAAAGCCCCTTACCACGATGCTTTGCCGCGCCGATTGATGTGTGTTCGGTTGAATGCAAGATACGTTCAAACGGGCACACTACGTTTAATATTATTGCTTTTAATTCTTTGTATGCATGATTCAATTGAGCACTTGGGCTTAGTAAGTGTGATGTGAGATCCCCTATGGGGAAGGGGTTAAAGCCCTTACCACGATGCTTTGCCGCGCCAGTTGATGTGTGTTAAGTCGAATGCAAGAAACGTTTGATCGGTCATATTGAGCTTGACATTGTCATCTTTATTCTTTGTGTTGCATGCATCAGGTCTGGTTCCGTTCGAACGCGTTCTCGGACGCTACACGAACGCGAACCTTCTGTTTACCGTTCGAACGCGTTCTCAAACGCTACGTGAACGCACACGCACTTTCTTACTCTCATAATGCATCAAGTCTGGTTCCGTTCAAACGTGTTCTTGAACGCTACACGAACGCGAACCTTCTGTTTACCGTTCGAATGCGTTATAAAATGCTACGTGAACGCACACGCACTTTCTTTGTGTTGCATGCATCAGGTCTGGTTCTGTTCGAACACGTTCTCGAACGCTACACGAATGCGAGCCTTCTGTTTACCGTTCGAACGCGTTTTCAAACGCTACGCGAACGCGCACCCACTGAACTGAGTCATCTTCATTAGATTTCATGCATAGTTTTCCTAGTAGCTATCCCCACATGTATGAATACAAATGTGTTTAATGTATTACAATTCATATGCTTATGTCATGATAACATTTGAGTATTGTTTCTTGTGGTATATCGGATGGAAACCCAGACGTAAATTCCGTAGCTGAATCCGAATGGACGGTAGTGCGGTCTGTACTTGGGATACAATTCCACGTACCATTTGGAAAAGTGCCCACATGTATGCTTGTATGTTTAGTATGTATGTTTGTGTTTTCTTGAACATGGTATGCCAATGAAGTTGTATGTTCGTTGCTACTTTGATGTATTTTCAAGCATGCATCTTAGATGTGAGATATATGTCAAATGTATGTATGAGTTTTATTTTGTATATGTGAATTTAGAAGCATGATACTCTTGGAAATAAATGTTATTTAAGCCTGATTAAATTATTACATAAATCCTTTTATTACAAGTGACATAAGTAAGGGACCATTCCGAACCCAACGGTTTGAGGTCTTCCCTTGCGAGGGGTGAGTGCGGCCTTAAATCTCATTTTCCCGGTTCACACCGGGTGGCGACTCCGTTACTCTCCGGTTTAGTCCCTCGTGGCTACTCCGTACTCCCAACTAGGCCGCGAGCCTAGGACAGCATGCGTCGCCCAGTTTCTGTGTTCCCACAGTCTGGCGACTCCACTGGGGATAGAGAATCGGCCCTGAAATATTGTCTTGTGATGTTTGGATTTATTTTTAATTGACCGTGTCTATAGTGGATAAAGTGAGGGTTCAATCAAAGGTATTTTGAGACTAGGTAATGGTTTGGTGTCTTCCTTCATTCACTACCTTTCTAGAAGGAAAAGCTGTGAAGGCACCTAGATAGCCATCTACTCGTAGCCTTTTGTGATGGACTAATTTGGAGGACTCGTTGTTTATTTCTGACACCAAGCGATAAGAGCCTAAGAGGCTTGGGTATTTAAGTGATCCTCGCTCCACCTTCCCTCTGGGGAATCTACAACGGGAAATCCATTTGACAGTCTGTCACACACCATAGCTCATTGGCACGTACCTTAGTGTATAAAAAAGGGTGCGCTCACTTGGTTGCTCTCGAACCCTTGAGTGGGGAGACCTAATTGTGGGCCATCCTTCGCCGGTGAGAGCCTTTGTCTGTACTCTTGCTAACCCACCCATAGACCGGGTTGGCTAAAGTAACAATTATTTCCTTGAGTATGTGCTTGTGGACCATCCTCATTTGGATGCAGTTGGACTATTGTCAGAAATGCGGACTTGCTGGGCCATTTAAACTGGGGCGAGTTCGTACCTTATGACTATTAGGCCCAAAGCTTCTGAAATGTTGATGGGCCATTATGTAGAAATTATTACGTTATGTTTGCATTATCTTTCTTCCATGCTTTTGTTGGGAACATCGTCGTTTGGATCCATTTGGACCATTTGTCATGGGATATGGGCTTGTTGGGCCATTTAAACTGGGACAAGAACGTATTTCATGACGATTGGGCCAAAGGCTTCTAAGTGTTGATGAGCCACTTTGTGCTTGTCTTGTCGGACATTATCATTTGGATTTAGTTGGGCTCATTGTCATAAGATGTGAACTTGTTGGGCCATTTAAACTGGAATGGGTTCACTCCTATGATAATTAGCCCGAAAGATTCTAAAATGGTAACGGGCCAATTTGTTTGAAAATTTTAAATTGATGTTACATGCATCTCGTGCACCTCATGCATACATATATCATGTTAACACCGTCTATGTCTCAAAAAGACAACATAGATACTATTTGGGTTAGAGAAGGGACAAGACTCACTAAAAGAACAAGTATGAGTGAATCCAATAATGAGGTGTCCCGTATGGATCAGTTAGAGAACGATCTCGCCAAGGTCACTGAACAGTTGCAAGCTTTGACTACTGCTATGGCTGGTATAGCTGGGCCTCGTGCTGGGGTTAATTCTGGGGATGTGAGGCAAGAGGAATCTCCGAACAGATTGGGGGATGATACCCCCGCTTTTGATGATGATATGGCAGAGTATGCACCGGGCAGAGTATCTGGGTCTCAGGCAGAGTTACAGAAACTTCGGGATCAGGTTGAGTCGGTTACCTGCAAGATGAGGGGTAAGAATGAAGATTTGCTGGATTATGACACACTGACTTTCGAGGAACAGTTGCCGGCACAGTTCAAGATGCCAGATATGGCTAAGTTTAACGGGAATGGGGATCCGAGGGTGCATCTCTGACAGTTTGTATCAGTCATGAGTTCAGTTGGCTTATCTCAGCGCCAAATGCAGAAAATGTTTGGAATGTCGCTTGAAGGAGCTCCCGTGGTATGGTACCACAGTTTGGAGAAGAAAGTGAAGGAAGATTGGAGGGAGTTGGCCGATGCTTTCCTGAAGCAGTATGTCACTGACTTGGAGATCGATTTGTCACTCCGTGATCTGGAGAATGTTAAGCAGAAAGCGGAGGAGAGTTTTAAGGAGTATGTGGACCGGTGGAGGGGTCAATTATTGAAGATGCAGACTAGGCCTTCGAGAAGGATCAGATTAAGATGATTATCAAGGGCACCAAGCCCTCCATTTACAGCAAGTTGAGGAGGATGACCTCCATGATTGCAGACTTTCGGCAGTTGAGGGAAACTGTCATGGATATTGAGGAAGAGGAGGCCGAGAATAGAAAATTCTATGGTCTGAACAGGAGGCCCATTGGGGGAACATCGGGAGCAAACCCTGTTTCTGCTGAGATTGCCGCTATCCGGAACCGACAGTTTTCCAACTTGGGAAGGCCCTGTCCAAGGTGCTAGAGAAACTGAAGAGGCAAGGGCTCTTAAAACCCTTGGAAGCCAAACCATTACCCCCAATCCCCTACCATCACATTATAACCAAAGCCTTTACTGTCACTTTCACCAACAAAAGGGCCATGACACTGACAATTGTGCCCGACTCCGCCATGAAATCCAAGACCTGATAGACTCCAAGAAAATACCTGACCCAGAAACAGAACAGCCTAACACACACAGAAACCCCTTACCCAATTACCGTGACGTACCGCCACCAGCCTATATGATCAATTCTGGCCTCCCAGAAGACCTTGTCCTAAAATCATTTCACCCTCAAGCCTTTTGCCTGGGAATCTGGGATAGTGCTAGTGAAGATGAGACTGAGCAGGGGAAAATTTTTTGGCTTGATTTCTCTAGCAGTGATGAGGAAGAAGTAAGGGGAATGACACGCAATGGCCGTTTTTACAATGATGTGGCAGAGAAAGGTAAGGAAGTTTTGACAGATGGTAGAGAAGTGGTTGAGAATGCAGAAAACACTGAGGGGGATATAATGCTGAGGCAATTGAGGAAGACTAGAGCACAAGTGAGTATCTGGGAACTGTTATGTGCCTCTCGGGAGCATAGGCAGGCTATGGTTGAGGCCTTGAGTAAGATTGTGGTATCGGAAGATGCCAACCCTGCAATGTTTGTTGGGTCAGTTCAGAAAGAAGCTTTGCAGATATCTTTTTCTGAGGATGAACTCCCGGCGGAAGGAAGAAATCATAACATGCCTTTATTTATCAGGGCCGAGGTGAGGGGCAAGAGAACTTCATGTGTAATGGTGGATGACGGTTCGTCCATCAATGTGTGCCCGTTGAAAATTCTGGCAAGATTGGGTATGAAAGCAACAGACTTGGACCCCTCCAGCATGACTATCAAGGCTTATGATGACAGTAAAAGGGGGGTTGAGGGTACTTTTATGGCTATGGTCAAGGTAGGGCCAATTGAAGATGAGGTTGAGTTCACAGTGCTAGACATCCCAGCTACTTTTGCCTTATTGTTGGGAAGGCCTTGGTTTCATAAACTTGGGGCGTGCCTTCCACTTTGCATCAGATGATCAAGTTCCCGTATGAGGGAGAAGTTGTCACCATCCGGGCTGAATTAGATAATGCCGTGGCTGCCTTGGAGATACAACCTTTCACGAGGTTTCAGGTGTCAGCTACTTTCGAGGAATGGGTGGATCCTAGGGTGGCTAGGATTATGGAGAAAATGAAGTTTGAACCGGGTGAAGGTTCAAAGTTGCCAGATTTCAGAGGACAGACCACTCGGAAAGGTTTGGGGTACAGATCTGATGAAGAAAAGCCAAAGGTCAAGAAAAAGGGCCTGAAACTGATGGAATGTTTTGTGAAAGCTTCACGATATCAAGGGGAGCCTGAACCTGTGGAAGTTAATGGGATTGTGGTGCCTGGATTTGAGATCTTCCAGGATTTGTTGGGTGAGAAACCGCTGATTAAAGAAACTGTGGAAGTAGAGAATTGGGAAGAAGAATTGATGAAGTTGGAGAGCCTGACTCTGGAGAGGATGAAAAGCCTGAGGAAGACCTGATTGCAGAGGAAGAAGTGTCTATAGATGATGAAGACATTTACCTTCCTGATTTGTTTGAATGTACTTCCGCACTATCCAATAATAAAGACATTTCTTTTGCTTACTTGCCTGAATCATTTCCATTTACTCTGCACGAATCAAGCATATTTGATATCAGTTCGGCCAGAACTACTGCATTTAACTTGGGCACACTTGAGAACCCCAAGGAAATTGTGATTGCAAGTGAAGTTACCTCTGAAGAGAGGACAAAACTAGAAGCAGTGTTGGTCAGATATGCCAAAGTGTTTGCTTGGTCCTATGAGGACATGCCTGGGGTAGACAGAAAATTGCCCAACACACAATACCAACTTATCCGAATGTGAGGCCAGTAAAACAGAAACTCCGACAGATGAGACTAGAATGGGCTGAGAAAGTCAGAGAAGAGGTTAAAAACAGATAGATGTGGGGTTCCTGGAAGTAGTAAAGTATCCTGAATGGTTGGCTAATATAGTACCGGTGCCGAAGAAAGACGGGAAGGTCAGAATGTGTGTGACTACATAGATCTCAACAAGGCTTTTCCGAAGATGATTTTCCTCTGCCGCATATAGATGTTCTAGTTGATAGTGCAGCTTTATCTGCTATGTATTCATTTGTAGATGGGTTTTCAGGTTACAATCAGGTTCTCATGGCCGAGGAAGACAAACATAAGACTGCATTTGTTACTGAGTGGGTACTTATTGTTACAAGGTAATGCCGTTCGGGCTTAAGAATGCAGGAGCTACTTATCAGCGGATGGCCACTACATTATTCCACGACTTGATGCACAAAGAGATTGAGGTGTATGTGGATGACATGATGGTGAAATCAGAGACAAGGGTTGGGCATATTGAAGCACTGGAAAGGTTCCTTCAGAGGGTTGACAGATACAACCTGCAGCTAAATCCCAAGAAATTGTGTTTGGGGTGACATCAGGGAAATTGCTTGGTCATACAGTGGGGATGGGTGGAATAGAGGTAGACTCCGAAAAGATCAAGGCAATCACAGAAATGCCTGCCCGAAGACAGTGTAAGAAGTCAGAGCATTCTTGGGGAAGATTCAGTACATCAGTCGGTTCATTGCTAAGTTGACATCGGTATGTGAGCCTATCTTCAAACTGTTGAGAAAAGATCAGCCAGTGAGATGGAATGAACAGTGTCAGACAGCCTTCGACAGAATCAAAGAGTACTTGGTAAGCCCCTGTATTGAAACCTCCGAGACCGGGCAGACCTTTGATATTGTATTTGGCTATAGAATCAGAAGCACTGGGGGCTATGATGGTACAGGCAGATGAGACAGGGGTAGAACATGCAGTCTATTATCTGAGTAAGAAGATGCTCCCGTATGAGGCTCGATATCAGGAAGTTGAGAAGATCTGTCTTGCAGTGGTATGGGCTTCCAGAATTGCGACATTACTTCCAATCATACAAGATCCAGGTAGTGGCAAAGGAGAATCCTCTGAAGTATCTTCATTCAGTGCCTTCACTAGTGGGAAAATTGGGCAGATGGTTGGTATTGTTGATAGAGTTTGACATTGAGTATCTCACCTCCAAAGTGATCAAAGGGCGAGCAATAGCAGAGTTTCTGGCAATGCAACCTGTTGAGGGGGATCAGTATAAGTTCAAATTTCCAGATGAAGAGATCCAAGCAATAACAGTTCAGAGATGGAAGATGTACTTTGACGGAGCAGTGAATAACAACAAGGGAGCCGGAATCGGGATCGTGATAGTAACCCCCGAGGGAGAGACTTTGCCTTTGGCCAAGAGGTTGACATTCAGAGTGACTAATAACATGGCCGAGTATGAAGCATGTGCTTTTGGTTTGACAGCATTGATAGCCTTGAAGGCCGGGAGTGTAGAAGTCTACGAAGATTCTATGTTGGTAGTCCAGCAGATGCGAGGAGAATGGGAATTGAAAGAAGAACGGTTGAAGCCTTACCTCTTTCACCTCAGAAAGTTGGCACAGGTTATCCCTGAGTGTAAGTTTCAGCACTTACCGAGAGAAGAGAATCAGATGGCAGATGCATTGGCTACACTGGCAGCGACTTGGGAAAATCCAGAAAAGTTAGTGATGAGACCGTTGATATTGACAACAGCAAGTAAACCTGTTTATGAGATAGAAAGAATTTTGGAAGTTGAGGTTGACGACGGTAAACCTTGGTATTATGACATTCAGAGGTATCTGGAACATGGTGAACTCCCGAAAGGGGCAGGTAGAAAATACAGAATAGCCATTCAGAAGTTAGCTTCCCAGTATGTGATTTTGAAAGAGGAACTGTACAAGAGGCAGGCAAACGGTATTCAGTTGAAGTGTTTGAGAAAAGAAGAAGCTCAGCATGTAATGGAAGAAATACACGCCGGGATATGTGGTCCGCACATGAACGGGTTGAATCTGTCCCGTAAGATAGTGAGACAAGGTTTTTATTGGTCAACCATGGAAACAGATTGCGCGAAGATGGTGAAGCACTGTCATGACTGCCAAGCACATGGTAATTTGAATCACTTACCGCACACAGAGTTGCACGGGTTGTCAGAGCCGTGGCCTTTCTCAGCATGGGGGATTGATATGATTGGGGAAATTCGACCGGATTCATCAAATGGGCATCGCTTCATAGTAGTGGCGGTAGAAAACTTCTCGAAGTGGGTGGAAGCTGAATCATTCCGTAATGTTACAGCAAAGCAGATGGCAAAGTTTATAGCTCGGAACCTCATTTGTCGGTATGGTATGCCGCATCATGTAGTAACGGACAACGAAGTTCAGTTTCAAGGAGAGACAAAGGCAATGTTACAGAGGTATGGGATAGGCCACCACAAGTCATCACCGTACAGGCCGCAGGCAAATGGGGCAGTTGAGGCAGCCAACAAGACTATAAAGTCAATTTTAGCCAAGATGACGGAAAATTGCAGAGATTGGGCCGAGAAATTACCATATGCTTTATTGGGGTACAGAACATCAGTAAGAACAGCAACAGGGGCCACACCCTACTCTTTGGTCTATGGAATGGAAGCAGTATTGCCAGTAGAAGTGGAAATACAGTCTATAAGGGTATTAGCAGAGGCAGAATTACCGGAACGGGAATGGGCCGCACAGAGGTTTGATCAGTTAGCACTAATGGATGAGAAGAGAACAAAGTCTTTGCATCACATGCAGTTGTATCAGAAGAGACTAGCTCGGGCATTCAACAAGAAAGTACGTCCTACCAAGATCAGAAAGGGTGATTTGGTACTTAAGCAGTCGAGGCCGTCGACAACAGATCCGAGAGGAAAATTCAGACCTAACTGGGAAGGACCTTACATAGTACAGAAGGTAATGGGAAATGGAGCAGTGAAGCTATCAGACTTGGAAGGAAACGAGTTCACCAAGCCGATCAACGTAGACAGATTGAAGCAATACTTTGCCTGAGGGGGAGAAGACCGAGCAGTTACCACGGGAATTAGCAGAAGACCTAACCCAACGGAATAAGAAAATCATTCATGCATACACGTAACATTGCATTCTCTTCGTGTTTGTTTCTATTTTGTGTTCGCAGGTTCGAAGAAAGGAGAAAGCGGCAGAAATGAGCCAAGTAGCGTCAACGCAATTTCAGTTTTTGGGATGAGTCCCAAGGGGCGAGACCTATATCAGCTTGGGGGCGAGGCCCATATCATGTCATCTCTGGGTATGGAGACATCATTAGTTCGAGGGCGAGGTCCCTATAATCAGCGGTGTTGGGTCGAGGTGCCCAGGGTCGAGGTGCCCCCGTTGTCAGTTGTAGTTCCGGGTCGAGGTGCCCAGGGTCGAGGTACCCACTACATCATTAGTTCGAGGGCGAGGTCCCTATAGTCAGCGGTGTTGGGTCGAGGTGCCCAGGGTCGAGGTGCCCCCGTTGTCAGTTATAGTTCCGGGTCGAGGTGCCCAGGGTCGAGGTACTCACTACATCATCAGTTAGAGAGCGAGGTCCCTATAGTCAGCGGTGTTGGGTCGAGGTGCCCCCGTTGTCATTTGTAGTTCCGGGTCGAGGTGCCCAGGGTCGAGGTACCCACTACATCATCAGTTCGAGGCGAGGTCCCTATAGTCAACGGTATTGGTCGAGGTGCCCAGGGTCGAGGTGCCCCCGTTGCCGGATGCAGTTATTGGGATGCGTCCCAGGATCGAGGTCCATGCAGCACCAACTCAGCTCGAGGCAGCAGCCGAGCCAGGTAAGTGAAAAGCATTGCATAACTTTGATAGGATTGTTCAAAGTCACACACTGCACAAGTCCCATCAAGTAGGGCGACTGCAGCATTGCATTTTCGCATTGTGAAAACCCGATGATGAGTCTCAATTGGAGGCACTACCTTTTTAGCTAAGGATATGCGGGAAACGGAGGTCGGAAGGGGAAATTCAGAACAGTACATCATCAGTTCATCCACAGTTCATGTCTTCGTTGGTGCTTTGCGTTCGTTACTTCGTTCGAACCTCAACAGACTGGCGGACGTTAGTGCCCCCCTGTTCCTAATGGTCTTTTCTAACGGATTCTGTATTTCTTGTTTTGCTGCTAGCCTCGTTGTTAGACAGTAATGACCCATAGCGTCACTATTTTGTAAATGATATTGTATTATTGTACAAAATTAACTATGTAGTAATGAAATTGCCTTTTACCGTTTTGTAATTTATTTACTTTGATATATAAATGGTAAAAGTCCCTATGATTAGTTCCGGATTGTGATGATATGAGACAGTATCAATCCATAAAGGTTTAATCATTAAATATCCCTAGTCGTAGTATTATCGAGATTGGACATCGATAATGCGGAATAGACTAGTACTGCACTTGTGCATGTTGTGAGGGCACAACGGCATAGTTCTCATATATTTAAGTATTGGATACTTATGCAAGTGCGGTAGGAGGTTGTGTTTTACCGATGGTACGGAAACAGCTTCGCTCTGGATAGACCCCGCGGAGTCCCATTGGTAGTATGTCTGCGTGTCTATGGGAGTCCGCTTCAGGGTAGGTGCATATGATCTTAACCTGAGATTTGCATCGCTAGTACTTACGACAATCGGTAAAATTTAGGTTTGGTGGTCCAGGGCTTTAACTTGGGTTCTGTGTATACCTCTTCTGGGTTTATCGAGAATCGTAGTGTACTGGGTGTGATGTCAAGATGGAAGTATCACTTCAGACATATGGAGATGATGATCGCGAGGGATACAGAACTAGTACTCTATAATGGTTGCAACCATCGGGATAATATGACTAGGTCAGGATTATCCGATTCAAAGAGACTGGTTGCTTGATGTCCGATATGTGTATCGTACGGGGCAGACACATCTCCAGCCCCAGGCCTTACATGTGATCATCCGATACTGGTTCGATATACACTATACTACGGTATACTACGCCTGTTATAGATCTAATATTCCAGTAAGAATATTTCTAGAGAATTGGGTAGGCATGGCGTTTTGCTAGAAGCTAACCTTGTCTTGTAAATCGGTAAAAACGTAGTACTTGGTACGTACGTGTTCGAATAGTTCGACAACCGGATTTACTGCCAACATATCTAGAGGTCTCTTGGGTCGCTTCCCGAAGATTCACCAATGACGTATGATTCAAACTCGATTAATCTTGGATTAATTACGGAGAGACTTTATCTTGGATAAAGTACTATATAAAGAGAGAGAACGATTAATTTAGAATTAATCGTAAAATTATTATATTCGATATAATAATCGGAATTCGATTTCGACGCGAAATTAAAATTAGATTTTAATTCGGGCAAACGAGTTAATTTAGAATTAATTCGTTAGCGACGTAAATAATAATTTCGCTAGGCGCAATTATTTATTTAAATTCGATTTAATTAACGTCGCGACGTAAGTTCGGTATTTCGGAAATATCGACCCGAACGCGTGAGTGCACGTGGGCCCACTTTCATTTGGAAACGTGTGGGGCCCACATGACACATGTCATTATTTGCATTATTTAATTGTTGATGTATTGCATGAAGATAGTGTACAAAGCACTCAAGGGTATTGCATGGAAATTGAGTGTTAGACACTCTAAGCTTTGCATGGTTTGTGTCATAAGTATATTATTATTTAATAATTATTATGACATAAATATAAATTGATTTTTGAAACAAAAATTATATCTTCTCTCCCTCTCTTACCGAAACAGTGCTCCTCCTCCAACCTTCATTTCTTCATTTTGTGCAAAACTTGAAGAAAGTGTGTGGTTTGGAACTTAAATCACATATTTGGCTAGCACCATCAAGGGATCATACAAGGTGTTATGGGAAACTCATCTTAGAGCTTGGAAGGATCAAATATAGCTTGGAGCTTCTCTTTTCTGCTTGGCCGAATCTTCACTGCACAAAGGAGCAAGTTTTGTTTCATCAAACGCATCCACATTCCGTTTTTGTGAGTATTGATTCCGCCATACTTCAATATAGTTCATTCTTTTATATATATTTGCTTGTGCTTTTGATCTTGGGACATGGATTAGATTTCCCACAATGGTATCATTGAGCTTAAAGCATGCAAATATTAGGATGTTATTTTGGGGAAAATTGTTTGAAGCATGATTTGATGAGTTTGCTTGATTAAATATGCTTAGATGTATGTTAAATAGATTATACATCATCAATTTCATGGAAAATAAATTGGATTAATTTTTCCAACCAAATGAGGCTTGGCCGAATACATGCAAGCATGTGGACTAGATGATTTTTTAATTTTAAGACATTGGATGACTTGAAATAATATGGAGATGATGATTTGTAACTCGATTGGATTGAAAACGAAATCGGAACCATTTTAATCACCTTGGCCGAATGCTTGATGAAATTAGGGACTTGATTTTTTGATTAAATAATGTTGGACATGTATTTAAGATAAAAATATGATTAATAGATTAATTTGATATTTTGGGAATATTGATTTAAAGGATTAATCATGAAAATACACTTTAATTAATTAAGTTATAAAATTTGGAATTTAAAATTTGGTTAATTGGGCTTAAATTGGAATTGGGCCTAAAACTATTATATTTGGTCATAAATGGGCTTGGTTGGGCCAAGTAGATTTGGACCATTTGGATTGGATCCAAAATGGGCCTAAATCACACCATTTAAGTCCAAATGTAATAAATGGGCTTTTATGTTTAATTGGGCCTTATGGGCTTGATATTGATTTTATGGCAAATGAGGGTGATTCCTTATTGGGCTTGGAAATTGGGTTTGACCCACATTGACCAAGGCCCAAGCCTAATGAAATCAATAGAAAGCCCATCGGACTTTAATTAAACGGACATTAGATGTTAGTTGGGCTTTGAGACCCAAAAGACTAGATTTGGAATCTAAGTTATAAAAGCACAATAAAAGTGTAAATATTTAATTTAGAATTAAATAATAGGATTAGTATTGAATACGACTTAAATTGGATTTAACGAGTAGTTCGATATAATTCGTGAATTCATACCATATGTATTTATTCTCAAAACGAGTTGGACTCGCGCAAATGCAAACAATTGTTTGAACATTGAATTGTCACCTAATTAAAGACTAATTAATTGGATTTGATTGGTTGTATAACATGCCTTGAATGAATGAATGAATGTGGATGTGTTGTATGAATAGTGTATATCGATGGATATTAGAAGGGAAGGGTAATTTTAGAAATTATTGTAAATTTGGAATTTATAAATTGGACCTGCGTGTCCAGCCTTATCTCTTTATCTCTTTGTATTCTCTTCTCACCTAATTCCCCTCAATGTAAATGAGGTTTCTCTTATTGTATTATGTAATTGGGTAGAAGTAGAATAGTGCTAGCGGGGAGAGGAAAGGGAGTGATTTGTTCTAGGAACAAGTTGTTTATATATCCATCCGCATATCACTATTACTTTACTTTACGCGCTTTATGATGTTTTAGAAGCATGCTTAAGGGTGTATGATGATGAGACCTAACAAAGATAAATTAATTGGTTGCCAATTACGCGAAAAATCCCTCAAACAATATTAAGCGATTTTCCTTCCGTTGAATGATTCTTTCTCAAGATCCGAAATTGGCATTGGTTTGTTGGCCAAAGTCAAGACCTTTGTCAATTGAGGATGTGTTTGAATCATGAGAGTTTTGTTCCACATCGGTGTCCTGTCCAAGTTGTGATTTGTTGGCCAAAGTCAAGATCACTTCTTGTCCATCGACATTGATTACGAAACTTTCCTTGTCAATGGGTCCCGCTTAACTGGAATCATTAGGTTTGTTGTGCCAAAGCCAAGGCTTAGTTGATTCAGAGGAAATGGTTAGGAAAATGTATTGGATACATTGACGTATGTATTAGATATATATATGTTTCGGACTTGGATGTCCACCTACCGGATCTAGGAATTGGATGGGATCCAATTGATCTTCGAGATCTACCTAGTTAAATATCATACAACTTGTTGGCCAAAGTCAAGGTTGTGTGTTATTTAACGGGATCCTAGCCCACTAGGAAATTGGATTTCCCGAGTACTCAACAGAGGGTTAGAGACTTGTAGAAAATAGTGGGAGGCTAGTATTGAGTTTGCAATTTCATTCAGATACTTAGCTTTACGCGCTTACAAAATTTATTTCGTCAATTTTTTACATTAGTTGGACTAATAAAATGTTATTTTTCTTGTAACAGTTTGACTGTACCCATTTATCGTTAACTAGATAGTTGGACTATCGTAGTTAAGATGGCAAGCAAGGTAAATGTCCGAGACATCATCATGGGTGACAATGTCTTTAAGGGGACAAACTTCGCTGATTGGGAAATGAACCTAAGGATAGTCCTTGGGGCGGAGAGGATACTGTATACGATACAAAGACCTCTCGGGCCTAAGCCCACTGAGCCACTTGAGCTGGAGTTATGGAAAACTCACAGTGATGATTGTGACACGGCTCAGTCGATCATGCTTGCTTCAATGACTCAACACTTTCGTCGCCAAATAGGGAACTTGGATCCTTATAATATGATGGCAAGATTGCAAGATCTTCACCGCACTAATAAGCGGATGGCGAGGTACGAGTTAGTGAAGAAAATCTTTCGCTCCCGTATGACTGATGGTAGTTCTGTTGAGGTCCATGGGACTCAAATGATAGCCGATATTGATGAACTGGCTAATATGGGTATAGTCTTGGAGTCTGAGCTGGCTATAGATGTACTTCTACAGTCACTACCCGATACTTGGAAACAGATTGTCATCAACTACAAACTGATGAATTCGGATGACACTCTTGGAGAGTTATTGTCGATTCTCAAGGAGTCAGAGAAAGAACTTCTGAAAGGCAACAAGCGCGAGGCGCACTTTGCAACAACATCTCAAACGCCGAAAGCTGGGCTCAAGGCAACTGGGGGTGTTAAGAAGAAAAAGCATAAGAACAAAGGCAAGGCCAAGTCAACAAAGGCTTCTGGGAAGCCAAGGGACAAGTCTCAAGATGTTTGCCTGAAATGCGGCAAAGAGGTCACTGGAAGCGTGACTGCCGCATGAACAAGGGACATAAGGAGGACATACAGGCGGGCAAGGCTCCGGCCTCAGGTATGTTTGTTATTGAGATAATATGACTAGCTTCCAGTCTTAATAAAATTGGATTTTTGATTCTGGCTGTGGTTCTCATATTTGTACTGATGTGCAGGATCTGCATGATAGCAGGAGACTGGCTTCGGGGGAGGTAGATCTACGAGTTGGAAATGGAACTTCTGTTGCTGTTTTGGCCGTAGGCACTTTTGTTTGGAACTGCCCTCGGGGCATGTACTTAAACTAAATGACTGTTATTTTGTTCCTAGTTTAACTAGGAATATTATTTCTGTATCTTTGTTAACCCAGTATGGGTACACTTTTGTATTTAAAAACACCAGGTGTTATTTATTTATATATGAATGATGCAGAAATTTGCAGTGCTGATGCAAATAATGGTCTTTATATTTTGAATATAAATAAATCTCCAAAATGTAAAATAACAAACAAAAGGCTCAAATGAGTAATCCAAAAGAAGAAACTTATTTGTGGCATTGTCGTCTGGGACACATCAACAAGACTCGCATATCCACACTTTCGAAGAGTGGGTACTTGGACGGATTTGATCCAAATTCATATGACGTCTGCGAATCTTGTTTATTAGGCAAAATGCCTAAATCACCTTTTAGTGGTAAAGGTGAACGCGCCACTGAACTGTTAGCCCTCGTTCATAGTGACGTTTGTGGGCCCATGTCTAGCCAGGCTAGAGGTGGATATCGATACTTCGTAACCTTTACGGATGATGCATCACGTTATGTGTATCTAATGATGCACAAGTCGGAAACTTTTGAGAAATTCAAAGAGTTTCGACACGAAGTTGAAAAACAAACAGGCAAGAGTATTAAAACATTACGGTCGGACCGTGGTGGCGAATACTTAAGTAATGAGTTTCAAGATTACTTGAAAGAATATGGTATTCTTTCACAATGGACTCCTCCTGGAACACCACAATTAAATGGTGTGTCTGAACGGAGAAACCGTACCTTGCTTGACATGGTAAGGTCGATGATGAGTCGCACTGAGCTGCCTATATCCTTCTGGGGACATGCATTAGAAAGTGCAATTCTTATTTTGAATAGGGTTCCGTCAAAGTCTGTTGAACAGACTCCGTATGAGATATGGACAGGAAAGAAACCAGGTTTCTCATTCCTGAAGATTTGGGGTTGCTGGGCATACGTCAAACGTTTGGAAGGTACCAAACTTGAACCCAAATCAGATAAATGCCTATTTGTTGGATATCCTAAGGAAACCAAAGGATATTACTTCTATAACCCAAAGAGAACAAAGTATTTGTTGCTCTACATGCGGTTTTCCTTGAGAAGGAATTCCTAAATGCAGTGTTTAGTGGGAGGAAAGTAGAACTCGATGAAAGTCGTAGTGATACTGTTCCTGGCAATGAATCGAACGGAACATGAACAGTCCATCCAGGATGAGACTGAACCACAATCTTCAATTACACAAGGACTACGTAGGTCGGAGAGAGTCAGGGTAATACCTGAGAGGTATGGATTCCTGATCTCACCTCATGTAGATATTAATCTTATTGAGGATACTGAACCGGCTACGTATGAGGAAGCGATACAAGGTATCGAATCCACTTTATGGCAAGAGGCCATGAAGGCCGAAATGGATTCCATGTATACCAACCAAGTTTGGACACTGGTTGATGCACCAGAAGGCGTAAAGCCTATTGGATGCAAATGGGTCTTCAAGAAGAAGACAGACATGGATGGCAACGTACAAACGTACAAAGCTAGGCTCGTAGCGAAGGGGTATCGTCAACAACTTGGAGTTGATTATGACGAAACTTTCTCACCCGTTGCCATGATTAAATCCATTCGGATAATGCTTGCAATAGCTGCATATTACGATTACGAAATATGGCAGATGGACGTTAAAACCGCTTTCCTTAACGGAAACCTGTTGGAGGATGTTTATATGCAACAACCTGACGGTTTTATCGCACCAAGACTTGCAAACAAGGTTTGTAAGTTAAATCGGTCCATTTATGGACTGAAGCAAGCATCGAGGTCATGGAACCAACGTTTTGATGAGGTCATAAAAGAATATGATTTCATTCAAAACGTAGATGATCCTTGTGTATATAAGAAGGTTAGTGGGAGTGCACTGACTTTTATTGTCCTTTATGTCGACGATGTATTGCTTATAGGCAATGACATTCCCATGTTAACGTCGGTGAAAGCTTGGCTTTCATTGAAATTCTCCATGAAAGATCTGGGAGAAGCAGCTTTTATTCTAGGAATAAAGATCTACCGGGATAGATCTAGAAGGCTACTTGGACTCTCCCAGAGTACATATATTGATAAAGTGTTGAAGAGATTCAACATGGATCAGTCCAAGAAGGGACTGTTGCCAACATCACATGGCGTCTTTCTATCTAGGGACATGTGTCCTAAAACACAAGATGAGAGAGACAACATGAGTCGGACTCCGTTCGCCTCGGCAGTCGGATCGATCATGTATGCCATGATATGTACACGACCTGATGTGTCCTATGCTTTGAGCATGTGCAGTCGATATCAGGCCGATCCAGGACAGGATCACTGGATGGCGGTTAAGAATATCCTTAGGTATCTTAAAAGAACTAAGGATGTTTTCTTAATCTATGGAGATGGAGAACTTGAGGTATCTGGGTATACCGATGCAAGTTTCCAAACCGACAGAGACGACTTCAAGTCGCAAACCGGGTACATATTTTGCTTGAATAACGGAGCAGTGAGCTGGAAATCTTCCAAGCAAGATACTGTTGCCGATTCAACAACTGAAGCGGAGTACATTGCAGCAGCTGAAGCAGCAAAAGAGGCAGTTTGGATCCGTAAATTCCTAATTGGATTAGGAGTAGTTCCGTTAGCAGCTGAGCCCGTTCCATTGTATTGTGACAATAGCGGGGCTATAGCACAGGCTAAGGAACCAAGGTCTCATCAACGATCCAAACATGTTCTTCGACGATTCCATCTGATTCGAGAGATCATACATCGTGGCGATGTGAAGATCGAGAAGATCGCATCAGAGGATAATATTGCAGATCCGCTGACGAAGGCTATTCCTCGGGAAAAGTTTGAGCGACATGTACATAGTTCAGGTATTAGATGCTTGAGTGACTGGCTATAGGCCAAGTGGGAGATTGTTAGACAGTAATGACCCATAGCGTCACTATTTTGTAAATGATATTGTATTATTGTACAAAATTAACTATGTAGTAATGAAATTGCCTTTTACCGTTTTGTAATTTATTTACTTTGATATATAAATGGTAAAAGTCCCTATGATTAGTTCCGGATTGTGATGATATGAGACGGTATCAATCCATAAAGGTTTAATCATTAAATATCCCTAGTCGTAGTATTATCGAGTTTGGACATCGATAATGCGGAATAGACTAGTACTGCACTTGTGCATGTTGTCAGGGCACAACGGCATAGTTCTCATATATTTAAGTATTGGATACTTATGCAAGTGCGGTAGGAGGTTGTGTTTTACCGATGGTACGGAAAACAGCTTCGCTCTGGATAGACCCCGCGGAGTCCCATTGTAGTATGTCTGCGTGTCTATGGGAGTCCGCTTCAGGGTAGGTGCATATGATCTTAACCTGAGATTTGCATCGCTAGTACTTACGACAATCGGTAAAATTTAGGTTTGGTGGTCCAGGGCTTTAACGGGTTCTGTGTACACCTCTTCTGGGTTTATCGAGAATCGTAGTGTACTGGGTGTGATGTCAAGATGGAAGTATCACTTCAGACATATGGAGATGATGATCGCGAGGGATACAGAACTAGTACTCTATAATGGTTGCAACCATCGGGATAATATGACTAGGTCAGGATTATCCGATTCAAAGAGACTGGTTGCTTGATGTCCGATATGTGTATCGTACGGGGCAGACACATCTCCAGCCCCAGGCCTTACATGTGATCATCCGATACTGGTTCGATATACACTATACTACGGTATACTACGCCTGTTATAGATCTAATATTCCAGTAAGAATATTTCTAGAGAATTGGGTAGGCATGGCGTTTTGCTAGAAGCTAACCTTGTCTTGTAAATCGGTAAAAACGTAGTACTTGGTACGTACGTGTTCGATAGTTCGACAACCGGATTTACTGCCAACATATCTAGAGGTCTCTTGGGTCGCTTCCCGAAGATTCACCAATGACGTATGATTCAAACTCGATTAATCTTGGATTAATTACGGAGAGACTTTATCTTGGATAAAGTACTATATAAAGAGAGAGAACGATTAATTTAGAATTAATCGTAAAATTATTATATTCGATATAATAATCGGAATTCGATTTCGACGCGAAATTAAAATTAGATTTTAATTCGGGCAAACGAGTTAATTTAGAATTAATTCGTTAGCGACGTAAATAATAATTTCGCTAGGCGCAATTATTTATTTAAATTCGATTTAATTAACGTCGCGACGTAAGTTCGGTATTTCGGAAATATCGACCCGAACGCGTGAGTGCACGTGGGCCCACTTTCATTTGGAAACGTGTGGGGCCCACATGACACATGTCATTATTTGCATTATTTATTGTTGATGTATTGCATGAAGATAGTGTACAAAGCACTCAAGGTATTGCATGGAAATTGAGTGTTAGACACTCTAAGCCTTTGCATGGTTTGTGTCATAAGTATATTATTATTTAATAATTATTATGACATAAATATAAATTGATTTTTGAAACAAAAATCATATCTTCTCTCCCTCTCAAGCTACCGAAACAGTAGCTCTCACAGCCCTCTCCATTTCTTCATTTTTTGTTGCAAAACTTGAAGAAAGTGTGTGTGTTTGGAACATTAAATCACATATTTGGCTAGCACCATCAAGGGATCATACAAGGTGTTATGGGAAACTCATCTTAGAGCTTGGAAGGATCAAATATAGCTTGGAGCTTCTTCTCTTTTCTGCTTGGCCGAATCCTTCACTGCACAAAGGAGCAAGTTTTGTTTCATCAAAGCATCCACATTCCGTTTTGTGAGTATTGATTCCGCCATACTTCAATATAGTTCATTCTTTATATATATTTTGCTTGTGCTTTTGATCTTGGGACATGGATTAGATTTCCAACACTTCGTCCCCAAGCCCCCAAAAAAAAAATTTTTAGCCACCCAAAGCCTATTAAAACACATCTCCCAATTAATTAAATTAACATAAAATATTAAATAAAATATTTAAAAAACCATTTACCATTTAAAATAACACAAAATATAATCATACCTAATAAAGATAAATCAAATATATTAACTTCCTAACTAAGCAAAATCACAACTAACATAAAAAGATGTCATGCCTAATTAAAATCAATCGTAACCAATTAAATATTTTGTATTTCCTAATCTAGCAGCCAAGACATGTCCCCCAATCAATCCATTGCTTTCCTTGTCTATACTAATCATATCCTAATTTAATGCCAAATCCCTTCCTTCCTTGTGAGACAAGGTGAAGCCCTACCCTTCTCTATATAAACAACCCCTAACCTAGCCACCGATCCTCTAGAATCTCTCTAGCACATACAATTCACACGAAAATTATAGCAAGAAACCCTAAACAAACATCACGCGCAAATCATAAAGAAACGATTCTCTTCATCTCATCCCTCACATCACCAAAAACAACAACCCTAAACACTCCCTCATATTACTAAATTCATAGCCAATACAGCAGTTACGCACACCGAAAGTCACCTTAAAACAGCAGTAAAATCACGCCAAAAACAGTATCCTAAAACACCAAAAGAGCACCCAAACAGTCCATCAAGAACATCAAACAGTCTACAAACAGTAGCAGAAAATACAGAGGAAACAGTAGTGAAACCACAAGGAAATAGCAGCAAAACGGAGTCAAAACAGTAGCTGAGCTGCCGAACAGCGAAGGAAAAGACAACATTGAACCAGAAAAGTTGCGGAGCTTTACCCCTTCCGATCTTCATGAAACGCGAGTCCGAGAGACGGCTTAAAAGGTTAGACCTTAGGGTACTTCCCACGCTCATCTTCATTTGATTTTGTTATTTATTTTGACTGTGTTTTACCTATTTGTGGAATATTGTTTGTGTATGATGTGTGTTGTGGTATTGGATGAATGGAAGGGTGTCATCTCTTGTGGTATATCGGATGGAAACCCAGACGTAAATCTGTAGCTGAATCCAATGGACGGTAGTGCGGTCTGTACTTGGGATACAACTCCAGTACCACTTGAGTAAACGACACCTTCTTTTGTTTCATGTTGGTTTGGTTTATCTATTTCTTGTTACTTAATACTGTATGTCGCTTATTTGTGTATGATATAATCGAGTGCATGGCTCAGTAAGTGCGATGAAAGGTCCCCTAATCGGAAGGGTTAAAATCCTTCACCACGATGCTTTGCCGCACCGATTGATGTGTGTTCGGTTGAATGCGAGATACGTTCAATCGGGCATACTAAGTTTGATATAATTATCTTTATTTTCATATGCATGATGCAATCGAGTGCATGGGCTTAGTAAGTGTGATTGAGATCCCCTATGGGGAGGGGTTAAAGCCCTTTACCACGATGCTTTGCCGCGCCGATTGATGTGTGTACGGTTGAATGAAGATACGTTCAATCGGGCACACTACGTTTAATATTATTGCTTTTAATTCTTTGTATGCATGATTCAATCGAGCGCATGGGCTTAGTAAGTGTGATGTGAGATCCCCTATGGAGAAGGGGTTAAAGCCCTTACACGATGCTTTTCCGCGCCGGTTGATGTGTGTTCAGTCGAATACAAGATATGTTTGATCGGACATATTGAGCTTCACATTGTCATCTTTATTCTTTGTGTTGCATGCATCAGGTCTGGTTTCCGTTCGAACGCGTTCTCGGATCTACACGAATGCGAAACTTCTGTTTACTGTTCGAACGCGTTCTCAAACGCTACGTGAACGCACACGCACTTTCTTAGTCTCATAATACATCAGGTCTGGTTCCGTTCGAACGCGTTCTCGAACGCTACACACGAACGCGAACCTTCTGTTTACCGTTCGAATGCGTTATAAAACGCTACGTGAACGCACACACCTTTCTTTGTGTTGCAAGCATCAGGTCTGGTTCCGTTCGAACGCGTTCTCGAACGCTACACGAACGCGAGCCTTCTGTTTACCGTTCGAATGCATTTTCAAACGCTACGCGAACGCGCACCCACTGAACTGAGTCCTCTTCATAAGATTTCATGCATAGTTTTCCTAGTAGCTATCCCCACATGTATGAATACAAATGTGTTTAATGTATTACAATTCATATGCTTATGTCATGATAACATTTGAGTATTGTTTCTTGTGGTATATCGGATGGAAACCCAGACGTAAATTCCGTAGCCGAATCCGAATGGACGGTAGTGCGGTCTGTACTTGGGATACAATTCCACGTACCACTTGGAAAAGTGCCCACATGTATGGTTGCATGTTTAGTATGTATGTTTGTGTTTTCTTGAACATGGTATGCCAATGAAGTTGTATGTTCGTTGCTACTTTGATGTATTTTCAAGCATGCAATCTTAGATGTGAGATATATGTGAAATGTATGTATGAGTTTTATTTTGTATATGTGAATTTAGAAGCATGATACTCTTGGAAATAAGTGTTATTTAAGCATGATTAAATTATTACATAAATCCTTTTATTACAAGTGACATAAGTAAGGGACCATTCCGAACCCAAGGGTTTGAGGTCTTCCCTTGCGAGGGGTGAGTGCGGCCTTAAATCTCATTTTCCCGGTTCACACCGGGTGGCGACTCCATTACTCTCCGGTTTAGTCCCTCGTGGCTACTCCGTACTCCCAACTAGGCCGCGAGCCTAGGACAGCATGCGTCGCCCAGTTTCTGTGTTCCCACACCCATGTGTGTTGGTTGGTCGGTTCGGACAAAAACGCATTTTATGACATTTTGCGGAAAAAAAATGTTTTCGTAAAAGTTTCACGATGTTTCTAACCTATTAATGTTGTTACTTGATATCAAATAAATATATTTATGTGAAATATGAATGAATTATTCATATTTGATATTGAATAATTAATTGGTAACTTTAAAACTTTTTAAAGTTCTGATTTTGCCCGAACCGTGAGCTTCAGCTGCGCCCGCGCTAAAACCTCAACACCTACAAATAAAACATAAAAGAAACTACAAATACATTAAATGATACGGATTTAACAAAATAGTAAGCTAAGAATGCATGAATAAGTGGGTATAACTCGCACTTATCAAACACCCACAGACTTAAGATTTTGCTAGTCCCGAGCAAAAGACAAAATACAAATAAACAAACAAACAAAATTAACAAGATAAACTATGCCACTTTCGTTGGGATCATGATTGCATTTAGTGTATGCAACAAGCCTTTAAACCCCTAGGCCGCCCTAGTGGATGAGTTATAGTCTCGTGAGGGCTTACAGCGATGATACCCACAAGCATCATTCACAAACATGCAATCATGCAAAAATATAATAATAAAAAAAATAGTCCCGATAGTTACGCATAATATTGTCCTCAAATAATGCTTATCAATGAAATCAGAGAACCTTCAGAGTACTCAATGCAACTAAAATCTAAGTTCTTGAATAAATCATCTAAGTCAGACTCACAGTGTGTGTGTGTAAAATTTCATTCAAAGCTCGACTTTTAAATAAGCCAACTCAATGATTTCGTCTTAAAAATTGGGATCCGATGGGTCAAAACAACCTAAATATCTCAAAATTACTCTGTATTTGCCTTTCTATGCTCAGTATGGTACAATTGTTTTCTTTTTTTTTTTTCTTTTTTTCCTAACACACCTACCATTTAAGGTAGCATTTCTCCTCATGTGGTCCTAACACTCGCGCATGGTAGCTTCACGCTTATCGGTTATAAGTGGTTTAAAATTTTTTTCATTTTCTTTTTCTTTCAATTTTTTTTCCTTTTCTTTCTTCTTATCATACCATACATCATAACACTAGCAATTCGAAATAGACATCTAAGAAAACAGTCATTCATCGGCAAGAAATTTCTTCAACTAGTCATTTTATCCACTACTTAAGTTCTTACTGCTGAAAACCTATTGTTAAGTGCTTACGAGTCTAATCTAGATCACCTACTCAAGGCATCAGATAAAAATCGATTGGGAACTTATCATTTCTAAGATTTAATCTAAAGCAAACAAAATTCATCAATAGACTTTTGCTTTACTATTAATGACTAAAATGAAAAAAATAATTATTTATATATATATATATTTTTAAATAGCAAGAACTATCACTACATGCACACACCCCCAAACGTAAAACTTGGATTGTCCTTAATGTAAGATAAACATAAAGAAATAAGAGTAAAGAACAACACTACTGTGCATGGAGTTGATCAGGCTTCTGCTGGTAAGAATTTGATTGAACGGGTTCTGTGGGTTATGCTAATACCAGCATAAATGACATGCAACTAATAAACAAACAAATAGCACAAAATAAAATAAAATAAAGTAAAGAAAATAAAAAATAAACAAATGCAAATGCAAAGGTTGCCTCCCGCTAGAGCTAAGTTTAACGTCTTCTGCCAGACGCAACCACCAAATGGTTATGGTGGCTTCAATATAGCAAACCGGGTAGTCTCATGTGCTTTCTTCTTTAGTATCCACCGGTTTATTATGACATGAAAAAGATTGCTTGGCGTTGTTCCTTAGGGTTTGTCTCAGTATTACTAGAAATGCCCCTTATTGTTGATCGGTCATGGAGGAAGTAATCTGCCCAATATGTGCTTCTAAAGACTTCATTGTTGCCTATATATTTCCCATATGTGTCTCAATATTGTTCAGCCTTTACTCATTCTTCTTAAACCTCTCTGAAGTATTAGCAACAAACATGCTCATGAGGTCTTCTAATGGAGGTTTCTGCTCATGAGGTCTTCTAACTAAGTCCAATAATGTAAAACCGGCCATATAGGTGGTAAATAATTAATTCAATTTACTCATTTAAATTAAGGGAGTAAATCTAAATTATTATATTAAAAGTTTCACACCAGACTCCAGCGAAAAGAGATTACCTACTCATGATGTAATTAAAAAAAATATAAAAATTTATTAAATAATAAAGATAAAATACAAGAAAACTTAAATAAATAAGCAATACACTTTCCTTTAGGTTTTCATGGAGAAATCCCCAAAGAAAGCATGAAAAATTTACAAAGTTTAGTTTGGTATTTATAGGCAAATATAAAGGCTTCCACCAATTTCTACACCAAACATGACACCAAATCCTCCACCAAACTTGCAAGCATGTTTGGTGGAAGTTTGACAAATTCAAAATTTTTTTATTTTTGAAAATGACTTTAATAATTACACATAACACACTTCCGGTTTTTTTTTTTATCAATTTCGGTAATGAAAACCTCAGAATTCGAAAATCTTATGAACTTCAAAGTTGTAGATCTTTGAGTCTTCTTTAATCTGGAACTTGAATGACCTCAATCCGATATTAGAATAAAACGTTATGGCAAAAATACAACAATTGCACAAAGTACAAATTTCCGAAATTGTACTTCGTTAGAAAGCCATTTCAAGTTTCCAATCTCCAAAATCAAAATGTGTTAGGATTGGTTCTCGGAGTGCCAATCCAGATCGTATTTATGTCCGATTCATCAATATAAGCAATTCCATTTTCTATAATATTAGTTATTTAATGGTAGCACCTCTTGTCTTTTATACACATATTCGATCTAATTACGATTAGATTAAAACTAATTCGGTTAAGTGATACGTGTATATTAGACAAAGACCCAGGATTTACAATGTAGTGTGACCGGCGTAAACACACACGTATAATGCAAGCGCACGTATCCTTCAAGTAGTATAAAAATATCGATCCCACGAGGACTTAATTCCTACTGTTGTTATTAATTGTTGAAACTATTTATTTACAAATATCTAATTAAATGGAGAAGAGAATGATTGTTTGATTGGTTGAATGTGGTTTTCCTAATTATAATAAATAAAATAAACAAAAGAAAATACTAAGGAAAATAAAAAAGACTCAAAGATCTAGGGTTGTGAATCTTTCTAATATCTTTTAAAAGATGAAGTGATATTTTATGTTTGTGTAATAAATTGGTTACTAACCTGGAACACGAAATTATGCGAAAGCCTCTGTCGATGGTCAGACGCAAATACCCAGTTTAACCCAATTGAACCATATGTCTATGTCAACCAAATTACCCGGAATCATTAAGTTTAAGTTCCAATTATGGCTACCCCCGCCCGACAGGTATATGTCTATCCTGTAAGGAAATCTATTAAAGGGTTATCTATCCTCAAGGAAGATCGTGGGCTATTAAGTCTAAGGCTGAAACCTAAAATTCATTTGTCAAGTTTATTTTAGATTTACCACATCAATCATATTGGTGATCAGACACAAGAAGCATTAAACTTAAGACTAAATAAGTAAACTTTTAAATTACCCAAACTATATAAAATAACCCCTTATAAACCGGTGATATTGGATTTCATCACAACCCCAAATAACTGGCTTAGTTACGACACATATTTACGGTAGTAAAAACTTAAATAAAATAAAAGACATAAAGTAAAATGCTGAAAAGTAAATTACTGAAAAGTAAATGACGGAAAGTAAATGCTGAAATTAAATACTGAAAATTAAATGCTGAAAAGTAAATGCTGAAAGTAAATTACTGAACAGTAACTGCTGAAAGTAAATTGCTGAAAAGTAAATGCTGAAAAGTAAATTGCTGAAAAGTAAATTGCTGAAAAGTAAATGCTGAAAGTAATTGCTGAAAAGTAAATAAAGTAAAAGTACAATAAAAGAAAATACTGAGGTAAAAGGATCCACATTTATTACTACTACATTTTAGATATCTCCCTTAGTATAATATATTAACTTTGCATGATAATTACCAACCAGCCATATAGGCGGTATCCAGATTAAGTCAAATTAATAATTAATTACCAACCGACCAATCAGGCGGTATCCAGTTTAGTCAGGTTAAAACCAATTTAAATAATTACCAATCGACCAATATGGCGGTATCCTCGTTAAGTCGGGTTTTAACTAGTTTATATATTATAATTAAGGGAGATTAATCTAAATATTAGTAATAAAAATTTTACCTTTTACCCCAACAAAGGGGAGTTACCTCCTCATTAATGAAAAGTAAAAACTGATAATTAAAGAAAGAAAAGTAATGTGCGTAAAAGTAAATTGCGGAAAGTAAAATTGAAAAGTAAAGAAAAAGTGCGAAGGCGAACGTAAAGTATTACTGAAAGCTGTAAATAAACAAACAAGATACAATCTTCTTAGTATTCTTAGGAATTCCTTAGAAGAAAGTATGAATTTACAAATGAAATGGCTTGGTATTTATAGGCAAAATTTTGCCTCCATCAAATCATCCACCAAATCCATTATTAATTGCTCCACCAAATCCATTATTAATTGCTCCACTAATTGCTGATCATGTTTGGTGGTGATTTGATAATTTTTATTATTTATTTATTAATTTATTTTTTGCTTTGAAAATGATTGAAAATGACTTTAATAATTACACACAACACACTTCTGGCTGGTTCATCAGTTACGGGCATGAAATCTTCCTAATTCGAAATTACTTTGTATTTCAAAGTTGTAGATCTTTGAGTCTTATTTAATCTGGAACTTGAATCAGCTCAATCCGATATCGAACTAAAAATTTATGCCCAAAATATGCCAGATGTGCAAAATTGGAATTTCCAACACTGCACTTCATTAAAACGCTCTTTCAAGTTTCCAATCTCCAAAATTAATATGTCAAGTCAAATGTTCGCTCTTATTTGACCCATATTTTGTCCTAAATGATTTCATTGTGTCCCAATATTATTTTATCTGCAAAATAAACTAAAACACATCAAAACGTTCATCAAACCCGAGAAACTAAACAAAATATTAAGTAAAAGAGGCGGTAAATATTGATATATTTTCCGCTCATCACACCCCCAAACCTAACATTTTGCTAGTCCTCGAGCAAAACAATAAAATAAAATACAAGAAACAATTAAAATTAAACTAAGCCACTTTCGTAGGGATCACGGTTGCTTTTAACAAATGCAACAAGCCTTTAAACCCCTAGTGTCCCTAGTGGACGAGTTATAGTCTCGTGAGGGCTTACAGCAACGATACCCACAAACGTTTTACAAAAGTAAAATGATAATAAAACTAATGCACACAAAAGCAAAAAGACAAGAGAAAAGAGAATAAAGAAATTAGTGACTAATCAGGTGAAACTTCTACTCCACTCAGTTACTAGTTGTTTTCTTTCTTTCTAAATTACCGAATAAGTAAATTCTCCGATTATATGTACCATTCTCCATATGCACAGCCGATAAAATATTAATCAACTCATTTTTTCCCACAACAGTCACAAGTGCAGTTGATAAGAGAGTAATATTTTTGTCCTAAAGTTTTATCAGAATTCACACCTTTTTGCAGCAATGGAATAATTTTTCTGATTTTTTCTTGATTTTTTTTCTTTGATTTTTCTTTATTTTTTATTTATATACAATATCTTCCATCTATGTAATGAGCTTTGGGCCGGTGGCTCCCAAACCAGTTGGCTTTAGGGCACCAGGTGTTAAGACACCCCTACGGACTTAATTACTCAGACTTCAGATATATATATTTATTCGGCAACATCTCTGATCCATGTAGCGAGATTTGGGCCAGTGACTCCCAAACCAGTTGGTTTTAGGGCATTAGGTGTTAAAACACCCTTACAGACTTAATAACTCGGATCTTAGACGTTTTTTTTTTTTTTTACTCCATCACTTTTTAAGATGCTTCCTCCAATTAAACTAGGGCACTGAATATTACAAACTTTTCAATTTTAACTCATGTCCGTATGTTACTATGCATATTGATAATACCTGCTAATTGAGCATATGAAGATCCATTTTGGTCAGATTATGGAGAATTTAAAAATTAAATAATTTAAAATGAAATAAACAAAAAAAAACTGGTTTCAAAAATGGTTTGAGATACGTCTCAGGAGTTGAAATTCCTTACACAGCTATCTCTTATCAATTTCACCTTTTTAGTCAAACTAAAAAGACAAAATATTTTTGTAATTTTTGAAAAAATTTAAAATTTTTTGTATTTTTAGAAAAATTTAGTACTAAAAATAAAAAAAACACACAACTCAAAAAAACAAGATACTGATCAACTAATTTCCTCCCCCAAACCTAAATGAGACATTGTCCCCAATGTCTTAAACAATAGAAGAAGAGTTTAGAAGATAATACCTAGTTTAAGAAAATTTAATGATTAAGATCTATGTCCAATTTACGCTTCTTACCATGATCGCTATCTGACCAGCTCAACTTGGAAAGAATGGGGTCGATTTTTGGTTCAAAGGCTAGGATTTGGTCAATTAATTCTTCGACCTTTGTTGCAGTCAGGAAAATATCATGTACTGATTTTGTGACGAACTCATGTCTTTTGGCTTCCGCAGAAATACAAACAGAAATCGAAAAATGTTCAATGTTGAGTAATCCAATGGGCTTCTGATGAATGTTCAAGTGCGCCCATGATACCACTGTGAATATTTATTCAAACATTCCGAGCCCACCTGGTAAAGCAATAAACGCATCAGTAGTATTGACCATCTCAAGGAGTTGTTCAGACACATCCCCGAGACAATACGTTTATCTCCATTTGTTTTTCTGATTATATGTTCGTCCGCCAAAGTTTTGGAATGATTCCCAAAACATGACCGCCACCCTCTTGAACGGATTTTTAAATGCTTCCCATCAATCCAAGATGCCACCGTCATATACTAGGTGCATATTTCGTTCTGCTATGACTCTCCCCAATTCCTTTGCAGCCTCAATGAATTCTGGTTTATTACCAGAATTGGATCTACAGAAAACACAAATTCGCTTGACTCGCTGCTGTGAAGTTGCATCCATTTCCTTTCTTTTTTGGATGTATATCTGGATGTGTCGAAGAGAGAAAAGTAGAGCTGAATTTATAGAACATGAAAATGGGTGAGTAATAGTAGCACTAGTACCTTTCGTAGGACGTTTGTTAGCTAAACAACAAAAGAAATCGTGAAAGGTTAAAAAGTATGGATCTTGTCTACGAAAATAAAGATAACTACAACAGAAAAGTAAATCAAAGCAATAATTAAGGCAACAGAATTGTGTACTCAATACGCCATTCGCTAAGTATAAATTCATTAGGATGCGTCTCAAGAATCCATTCCTTACTCACAGCCTCGCTAATGAATTATCACTTATCTTTGCCAACACCATTCCTTCTATCTTATGTTTTGGTTGAGCTTTTCCCTACAAAAATAACAACACAAAATTAAAAACTCTACAACATGTATACACAAAATATAAAATAGAATTACAACAAAGTGCATGGGTTGCCTCCCTGCTAGCGCTAAATTTTTCGTCTTAGCCTGACGTGACTGAAATCTATCTGTCAAGGAGGTTTCAATGTCGTTTTGGATGTCCGGATTAAAGACAATCCCGTGAGCGTTGCTTTTGAAGGGTCTCTTCCAATGGTAAAGTGGCAAAAAATATTTTGTCCTATTCAGTGCTTGTGCCACCTTTTTAACCTTTGTTGCTCCAATGGTTCCTGAAAAGAAAGAAAGAAAATCAGGAGGTCTCGTATGGTGCTTGACTTGGAATGGAAGTTCAATTCTGTCAAGCTTCTGGGTGATATCTTTGATTTGTACTCCCCAAAACAGTGATGTTTCTTCTTAATGTATTGGATTCTCAATAAGTTCAAACATTTGCTCCTCCATTTGCTCTGTTTCTTGGTCCAACCTTTTCTTCACAGATGACTTTTAAAATTTCCGTATTCAATTCTTCATCCGTCATCTGTGAAATGCATGCTCCATAAGTATCTGCCTCCTGAGGATGTAAAGATGTTTCTGACATTAGCTTTTCATCCTCTGATACGACTGTAATGATGGTTCAGGTAGATCTTCATCAAACATCATGGTAAAGCATGCTCCAAGATCTTCATTTGAGGCTGAAAAGTTCATCCTCCTTTTTGGTGCAATTGGTACTAACAGCTCAGCTTCATCCTCGTCAGAATCTGAATAATAAAAATCAAATTGAGACTTCGCTGGTTTGGGTTCCCGAACTGATACCTCAGATTCTGATATACTACTGCTCAGCCTCCTCATTTTCTAAAATGTCATCGTGAAATGCTTGGTACTTTAAGGCTTCATCAGTGTCATCTGAAAATGGTCCTTGAGGTATGTAGCTCTGGTTTTCTGTTAATTGTCTCACTTGATCTGTCATCCTCTGAATGAATGCTGATTGTCTCTGAATTTGTGCATCTAATTGAGCTTCCCGTTCTTCGAGCCAATCTTTGAGCATGTGGATCAACTGATCTTCCTCTGATGGTTCTGATTGTTGATGGAGATCGTAGATGTATGGTAGATAAGATGGAAAATATGATGGTTCTTCATACCATGAAGGATTTTGATAGCTCTGGCACACTGCCACACTGGATTGTAGTTGTACTCGCAATAATCTTTAGGGTGGTTACCATTACATATGTCACATCTCCCCATTTCGTTATGTTGAGAAATGTAGAATTGCTTGATTCTGACATCCAGTGATAGTTGTTGGGCTGGACAACAGGCCTCAGAAAACCGGACAGTTTGCTCCCAAATTGGGGTGTATCTTCTTCTAGTAAAGCTCGTGATCTCTCAATCTCCCAAATGTTCCATTTTTCAATCACCTGAAAATAAAAGAAATAAGAATTACAGATAAAAATAAATAAAATTAGATATAATATAATAGATAGCTTCAAAATTAATAACTCAAAAAAATAAGTCCCCGGCAACGATGCCAAAAACTTGACCGGTGTAAACACACACGTATAATGCAAGCGCACGTATCGTTCAAGTAGTATAAAAATATCGATCCCACGAGGACTTAATTCCTACTGTTGTTATTAATTGTTGAATCTATTTATTTACAAATATCTAATTAAATGGAGAAGAGAATGATTGTTTGATTGGTTGAATGTGGTTTTCTTTAATTATATATAAATAAATAAACAAAAGAAAATACTAAGGAAAATAACAAAAGACTCAAAGATCTAGGGTTGTGAATCTTTCTAATATCTTTTAAAAGATGAAGTGATTATTTTATGTTTGTGTAATAAATTGGTTTACTAACCTGGAACACGAAATTATGCGAAAACCTCTGTCGATTGTCAGACGCAAATACCCAGTTTAACCCAATTGAACCATATGTCTATGTCAACCAAATTACCCGTATTCATTAAGTTAAGTTCCAATTATGGCTACCCCCGCCCGACAGGTATATGTCTATCCTGTAAGGAAATCTATTAAAGGGTTATCTATCCTCAAGGAAGATCGTGGGCTATTAAGTCTAAGGCTGAAACCTAAAATTCATTTGTCAAGTTTATTTTAGATTACCACATCAATCATATTGGTGATCAGACAACAAGAAGCATTAAACTAAAGACTAAATAAGTAAACCTTTAATTACCCAAACTATAAAATAACCCCTAATAAACCGGTGATATTGGATTTCATCATAACCCCAGATAACTGGCTTAGTTACGACATAAATTTACGGGTAGTAAAAACTTAAATAAAATAAAAGACATAAAGTAAATGCTGAAAAGTAATTGCTGAAAAGTAAATGACGGAAAGTAAATGCTGAAATTAAATACTGAAAATTAAATGCTGAAAAGTAAATGCTGAAAGTAAATTACTGAAAAGTAACTGCTGAAAGTAAATTGCTGAAAAGTAAATGCTGATAGTAAATTGCTGAAAAGTAAATAAAGTAAAAGTACAAATAAAAAAATGCTGAGGTAAAAGGATCCACTTTTATTACTTCTATTTTGATGTCGCCCTTAGTATAATATATTAATTTTGCATGATAATTACCAACCAGCCATATAGGCGGTATCCAGATTAAGTCAAATTAATAATAATTACCAACCAACCAATCAGGCGGTATCCAGTTTAGTCAGGTTAAAACCAATTTAAATAAATTACCAACCGACCAATATGACGGTATCCTCCTCGTTAAGTCAGGTTTTAACTAGTTTATTATTATAATTAAGGGAGATTAATCTAAATATTAGTAATAAAAGTTTTACCTTTTACCCCAATAAAGGGGAGTTACCTCCTCATTACTGAAAAGTAAAAACTGAAAATTAAAGAAAGAAAGTAATGTGCGTAAAAGTAAATTGCGGAAAGTAAAAATTGAAAAGTAAAGAAAAAAAAGTGCGAAAGCGGAAATTAATTACTGAAAGCTATAAATAAACAAACAAGATACAATCTTCTTAGTATTCTTAAGGAATTCCTTAGAAGAAAGTATGAATTTACAAATGAAATGGCTTGGTATTTATTGGCAAAATTTTGCCTCTATCAAATCATCCACCAAATCCATTATTAATTGCTCCACAAAATCCATTATTAATTGCTCCACTAATTGCTTATCATATTTGATGGTGATTTGATAATTTTTATTATTTATTTATTAATTTATTTTTTGCTTTGAAAATGATTGAAAATGACTTTAATATTACACACAACACACTTCTGGTTGGTTCATCAATGAATAGACATCATCACTTCGGGTGAAATCGTTGAAATCTTCAGAATTCAAATTATTTTGTCTTTCCAAGTTGTAGATCTTTGAGTCTTCTTTAATCTAGAACTTGAATCAGCTCAATCTGATATTGGAGTAAAACGTTATGCTCAAAATACGCCAGATGCGCAAATCTGGAATTTCCAAAACTGCACTTCGTTAAAAATGCCCTTTCAAGTTTCCAATCTCCGAAATTAATATGTCAAGTCCAATATTTGCTCTTATTTGACCCAAATTTCGTCCTAAATGATTTCATTGTGTCCCAATTTTATTTTATCTGCAAAATAAACTAAAATACATCAAAACGTTCATCAAACCCGAGAAACTAAACAAAATATTAAGTAAAAGGGGCGGTAAATATTGATATATTTTCCGCTCATCATAGTGCATAGTTACAACGTAGTTTGTAATCGACATTGGGAAGCGCACCATAAGATGTATATCCTTAAATAAAGTTTCTGGTCAAGATTTGCTAACACGGGTCAGTTAGTAAAATCTGCCGAGACCAGTACATGTCGTATATCGTGACTTGGTCCGATGGTTTATCCCAATGAACCATGAGTGTCGGGAGACTCATATAGACATGTAGGTGTTTATTTGATAAACTGAACGACTCACTGAAGATTTCCTAATAGATGATACACCAACGTCAATAGGAATCTTCTCGAGTTCAGCGAGCATAGTGGTCCTTCGACTTGAGATACCATAGTGGATACATGAGTTATCCTCCACTCTTTGATGGCAGTCACATCACCGATCTATTCATGATCAGACCTCCACCTGTTCGTTGGGTGTGGAATAATGCTCATGATATCTAGTGCGTATCAAGATAGGATTTGCTAGTCATGTGTATAGGGCATATGTATCCTCATGTGTTTACGATCTAATGGTGAAACTCACTCTATATATAATTTCTTCCATGTATTGGGCTTGGATTTTCCTTGTTGAAAGCTTCATATAACTCATGCCTAATATACTCATTGGCTTTTCAACCATACCAACTTGGATCACATCATAAACAGTACAATCATAAATAGATTGGAAAACATTCATACTACAATCATACTAAATTTCAATTAAAAATTGATGATTATTTGAGTGAATAATTGATATTGATGGCAACAGAATGCTTAAAGGAAATTGATAGTTGTAGCGATATTTTTTAACCGTACCACAAGTGTACGGTGTCAAGTTTTAGTAAAGATAAGTGAGAGAGTGTCGAACCCACATGGATTATAATCAAACTCACACTAAGTACTATAATTGATAAACTAACTTTATTTAGAAGCAATTTATAAAATAAAAGATAAATAAATAAGATATGAGAGAAACTAAGATACGAGAGATTTTAGAGTCTGATTTCACCTAGCTATCCCCTATATATTTTTCATGTCATTCAATTCTTATTCAGTTACATTGTTTATAAGTCAAGAATCCTAAGGTATTCCACTCCTTCTCCCGAGCAATAGTGAAAAGATTATCAATTACAGACTTCGATATCCCTATAAAATCTAACAATCAACATTCATTACGTTATGTGATTCTTTATAATGACTTCAAAGGGATTATAGATTCTCCCGAACTCTACAAATCGCATAAGTTATATTCTTTAGATCCTATTCAAAATCCCTCTCTCTCGAGCGATAGATTCTAAACATTCATCATCTCAATTTATGGCCAACAAACAAGATGCATTAAACACAAAAGAATATAAATAAACTGAAATATAACTTCAAAAAACTCAAATTGACAAACAATACATAGATTCAAGCATTCGCTACATCATCCTTTAGAATTATGGAGTTAGTTCACGACTAAAGATAAAAACAATGAAAATAGGGTCATGAACATAATAGACATCATTAGAGTTGAAGAAAGAAACTAGATGATTAAACCCGAATTGAATCTATTCCTCCTCGGATGTCACCGACTTCATCTCCTCTTGTCGCTCTTCAATCCTCCTCCATGGAACTCTATAAAATATGTGTTTTTTTGTGTGTTTTTTGTGTATTAGCCTCCTCTCCTACGGTTTTGGAAGAGCTTATGTATTTATAGAAAAGTCCTGGAGTCCTTATGCATGTAAACACGACCAAATTAAGCTTCTACGAGTATGTTGGGGCCGCGGTGTCGGAAAGTGGCGCTGCGAGGCCTAACTTGCGTCATTTTTCTATGGCAACAATTTGAAGCAGCGTATAGACACCAGGAAGTGGGCGTCGCGACGCCAAGCATTTTTTCTGGTTTGGTGATTCTATATTTTCCGCTCTACCGCTCTACCCGCGTGCTTTCGATACGTCCGTAATGTCCCAAAACACGTACAAATGCACCAAGATCCATATTCCAATGCTTCCTACTGTTATGGTTGGTGCTCAGAATGCCAATCTGGATCGTATTTATGTCCAATTCATGAATACGAACAATATATGTTTTCCATAATATTACTTATTTAGGTAGTACTTCTTGCTTTTATATACATATTCGATCTAGTTACGATTAGATTGAAACTAAATATGGTTTAGTGATATCTATATATTATACAAAGACCCGATAATATATTATATAGTGCGCAGTTACAAAGTAGTTTGTAATTGATATTGGGAGGTGTCACTACTAGAAGTATATTATGAAATAAAGTTCCTGGTCAAGATTTACTAACACGGGCCGGTTAGTAAAATTCGTTGAGACCACTACATTTCGTATATCGAGACTTGGTCCGATGGTTTGTCCCAATGAACCATGAGTCTTGGGAGACTCGTATAGACGTGTAGGTGTTTATTTAATAAACACTGAACGACTCACCGAAGATTTCCTAATAGATGGTACACCAATGTCAATAGGAATCTTCTCGAGTCGAGTAGCATAATGGTCCTTCGACTTGAGATACCATTGTGGATATATGAGATATCCTTAACTCTTTGATAGCAGTCACTTCACTGATCTATTTAGATGAGACCTCTGCTTGTTCGTTGAGTGTGGAATGATGCTCATAATATCCTGTGAGTATCAGATAGAATCCACCAGTCCTATGTACAGGGCATAGGTATCATGTACGTATTTGCGATCTAGTAAATCCATGGCCGTGGTATACTTCAGAAGTGAGTTTCGAGTGTTATTTAGAGATCGTAAATTTCAAAAATGGTTTGAGATACGTCTCAAGAGTGGAAATTCCTTACACAGCTATCTCTTATCAATTTCACCTTTTTAGTCAAACTAAAAAGACAAAAAGACAAAATATTTTTGTAATTTTTGAAAAAATTTCAATTTTTTTTGTATTTTTCGAAAAATTTAGTACTAAAAATAAAAATAACACACAAATAAAAAAAACAAGATACTGATCAACTAATTCCCTCCCCCAAACCTAAATGAGACATTGTACCCAATGTCTTAAACAGTAGAAGAAGAGTTTAGAAGATAATACCTGGTTTAAGAAAAATTACTGATTAAGATCTATGTCCAATTTACGCTTCTTACCATGATCGCTATCTGACCAGCTCAACTTGGAAAGAATGGGGTCGATTTTTGGTTCAAAGGCTAGGATTTGGTCAATTAATTCTTCGGCCTTTGTTGCAGTCAGGAAAATATCATGTACTGATTTTGTGACGAACTCATGTCTTTTGGCTTCCGCAAGAAATACAAACAGAAAATCGAAAAAATGTTCAATGTTGAGTAAACCAATGGGCTTCTGATGAATGTTCAAGTGCGCCCATGATACCACTGTGAATATTTCTTCAAACATTCCGAGCCCACCTGGTAAAGCAATAAACGCATCAGCAGTATTGACCATCTCAAGGAGTTGTTCAGACATCCCCGAGACAATACGTTCATCTCCATTTGTTTTTTTTTTTCCGATTATATGTTTGTCCGCCAAAGTTTTTGGAATGATTCCCAAAACATGACCGCCACCCTCTTGAACGGCTTTTTAAAATGCTTCCCATCAATCCAAGATTGCCACCGTCATATACTAGGTGCATATTTCATTCTGCTATGACTCTCCCCAATTCCTTTGCAACCTTAATGAATTCTGGTTTATTACCATAATTGGATCCACAGAAAACACAAATTCGCTTGACTCGCTGCTGTGAAGTTGCATCCATTTCCTTTCTCTTATTTGGATGTATATCTGGATGTGTCGAAGAGAGAAAAGTAGAGCTGAATTTATAGAACATGAAAATGGGTGAGTAATAGTAGCACTAGTACCTTTCGTAGGACGTTTGTTAGCTAAACAATAAAAGAAACCGTGAAAGGTTAAAAAGTATGGATCTTGTCTACGAAAATAAAGATAATTACAACAGAAAAGTAAATCAAAGCAATAATTAATGTAACAGAATTGTGTACGCAATACGCCATTCGCTTAGTATAAATTCATTAGGATGCGTCTCAAGAATCCATTCCTTACTCAGCCATCGCTAATGAATTATCACTTATCTTTGCCAAACACCATTCCTTCTGTCTTATGCTTTTGTTGAGCTTTTCCCTACAAAAATAACACACAAAATTAAAAACTCTACAACATGTATACACAAAATATAAAAATAGAAATTACAACAAAGTGCATGGGTTGCCTCCCTACTAGCGCTAAATTTTTCGTCTTCAGCCAGACGTGACTGAAATCTATCTGTCAAGGAGGTTTCAATGTCGTTTTGGATGTCCGATTAAAGACAATCCCGTGAGCGTTGCTTTTGAAGGGTCTCTTCCAATGGTAAAGTGGCAAAAACTATTTTGTCCTATTCAGTGCTTGTGCCACCTTTTTAACCTTTGTTGCTCCAGTGGTTCCTGAAAAGAAAGAAAGAAAATCAGGAGGTCTCGTATGGTGCTTGACTTGGAATGGAAGTTCAATTCTGTCAAGCTTCTGGGTGATATCTTTGATTTGTACTCCCCAAAACAGTGATATTTCTTCTGAATGTATTGGATTCTCAATAAGTTCAAACATTTGCTCCTCCATTTGCTCTGTTTCTTGCTCCACATTTTCTTCACAGATGATTTTTAAAATTTCCATATTCAATTCTTCATCCGTCATCTGTGAAATGCATGCTCCATAAGTATCTGCCTGAGGATGTAAAGAAGTTTCTGACATTAGGTTTTCATCCTCTGATACGACTGGAATGGATGGTTCAGGTAGATCTTCATCAAACATCATGGTAAAGCATGCTCCAAGATCTTCATTTTGAGGCTGAAAAGTTTCATCCTCCTTTGTTGGTGCAATTGGTACTAACAGCTCAGCTTCATCCTCGTCAGAATCTGAATAATAAAAATCAAATTGAGACTTCGCTGGATTGGGTTCCCGAACTGATACCTCAGATTCCTGATACTGCTCAGCCTCCTCCTTTTCTAAAATGTCATCGTGAAATACTTGGTACTCGAAGGCTTCATCAGTGTCATCTGAAAATGGTCCTTGAGGTATGTAGCTCTGGTTTTCTGTTAATTGTCTCACTTGATCTGTCATCCTCTGAATGGATGCTGATTGTCTCTGAATTTGGGCATCTAATTGAGCTTCCCGTTCTTCGAGCCAATCTTTGAGCATGTGGATCAACTGATCTTCCTCTGATGGTTCTGATTGTTGATGGAGATCGTAGATGTATGGTGGATAAGATGTAAAGTATGATGGTTCTTCATACCATGAAGGATTTTGATAGCTCTGCCACACTGGATTGTAGTTGTACTCGCAATAATCTTTAGGGTGGTTACCATTACATATGTCACATCTCCCCATTTCGTTCTGTTGAGAAAATGTAGAATTGCTTGATTCTGACATCCAGTGATAGTTGTTGGGCTGGACAACAGCTTCAGAAAACCGGACTGTTGCTCCCAAATTTGGGGTGTATCTTCTTCTAGTAAAACTCGTGATCTCTCAATCTCCCAATAATGTTCCATTTTTCAATCACCTGAAAATAAAAGAAATAAGAATTACAGATAAATAATAAATTAGATACAAGTATAATAGATAGCTTCAAAATTAATAACTCAAAAAATAAGTCCCCGGCAACGATGCCAAAAACTTGACCGGCGTAAACACACACGTATAATGCAAGCGCACGTATCGTTCAAGTAGTATAAAAATATCGATCCCACGAGGACTTAATTCCTACTGTTGTTATTAATTGTTGAATCTATTTATTTACAAATATCTAATTAAATGGAGAAGCGAATGATTGTTTGATTGGTTGAATGTGGTTTTCTTAATTATAATAAATAAAATAAACAAAAGAAAATACTAAGGAAAATAACAAAGAGACTCAAAGATCTAGGGTTGTGCATCTTTCTAATATCTTTTAAAAGATGAAGTGATTATTTTATGTTTGTGTAATAAATTGGTTACTAACCTGAAACACGAAATTATGCGAAAGCCTCTATCGATGGTCAGACGCAAATACCCAGTTTAACCCAATTGAACCATATGTCTATGTCAACCAAATTACCGGATTCATTAAGTTTAAGTTCCAATTATGGCTACCCCCCCCGACAGGTATATGTCTATCCTGTAAGAAAATCTATTAAAGAGTTGTCTATCCTCAAGGAAGATCGTGGGCTATTAAGTCTAAGGCTGAAACCTAAAATTCATTTGTCAAGTTTATTTTAGATTTACCACATCAATCATATTGGTGATCAGACAACAAGAAGCATTAAACTTAAGACTAAATAAGTAAACTTTTAAATTACCCAAACTATAAAATAACCCCTTATAAACCGGTGATATTGGATTTCATCACAACCCCAGATAACTGGCTTAGTTACGACACATATTTACGGGTAGTAAAAACTTAAATAAAATAAAAGACATAAAGTAAATGCTGAAAAGTAAATTACTGAAAAGTAAATGACGGAAAGTAAATGCTGAAATTAAATACTGAAAATTAAATGCTGAAAAGTAAATGCTGAAAGTAAATTACTGAAAAGTAACTGCTGAAAGTAAATTGCTGAAAAGTAAATGATGAAAGTAAATTGCTGAAAAGTAAATTGCTGAAAAGTAAATGCTGAAAGTAAATTGCGGAAAAGAAAATTAAGTAAAAGTACAATAAAAGAAAATGCTGAGGTAAAAGGATCCACTGTTATTACTTCTATTTTAGATATCTCCCTTAGTATAATATATTAACTTTGCATGATAATTACCAACCAGCCATATAGGCGGTATCCAGATTACGTCAAATTAATAATTAATTACCAACCGTCCAATCAGGCGGTATCCAGTTTAGTCAGGTTAAAACCAATTTAAATAATTACTAACCGACCAATATGGCGGTATCCTCGTTAAGTCAGGTTTTAACTAGTTTATATATTATAATTAAGGGAGATTATTCTAAATATTAGTAATAAAAGTTTTACCTTTTACCCCAACAAAGGGGAGTTACCTCCTCATTACTGAAAAGTAAAAACTAAAAATTAATGAAAGAAAAGTCCTGTGCGTAAAAGTAAATTGCGGAAAGTAAAAATTGAAAAGTAAGAAAAAAAGTGCGAAAGCGGAAATTAATTACTAAAAGCTGTAAATAAACAAACAAGATACAATCTTCTTAGTATTTTAAGGAATTCCTTAGAAGAAAGTATGAATTTACAAATGAAATGGCTTCGTATTTATAGGCAAAATTTCCATTTCATCTCAAATCTCATCATCATCATTATTTCTCCACTCGCAATTGCTCCATCCAAATCCATTATTAATTGCTAATTGCCACTATTATTGCTTAATTATATTTGGTGGTGATTTGATAATTTTTATTATTTATTTATTAATTTATTTTTTGCTTTGAAAATGACTTTAATAATTACACACAACACACTTCTGGCTGGTTCATCAATTTCGGGCATAAAATCTTCAGAATTCGAAATTATTTTGTCTTTCAAAGTTGTAGATCTTTGAGTCTTCTTAAATATGGAACTTGAATCAGCTCAATCCGATATCGGAGTAAAACGTTAAGCCCAAAATATGCCAGATGCGCAAAACTGGAATTTCCAAAACTGCACTTCGTTAAAACGCCCTTTCAAGTTTCCAATCTCCAAAATTAATATGTCAAGTCCAATATTTGCTCTATTTGACCCAAATTTCGTCCTAAATGATTTCATTGTGTCCCAATATTATTTTATCTGCAAAATAAACTAAAATACATCAAAACGTTCATCAAACCCGAGAAACTAAACAAAATATTAAGTAAAAGGGGCGGTAAATATTGATATATTTTCCGCTCATCATAGTGCATAGTTACAACGTAGTTTGCAATCGACATTGGGAAGCGCACCATAAGATGTATATCCTTAAATAAAGTTCATGGTCAAGATTTGCTAACACGGGTCGGTTAGTAAAATCTGCCGAGACCGGTACATGTCGTATATCGTGACTTGGTCCGATGGTTTATCCCAATGAACCATGAGTCTCGGGAGACTCGTATAGACATGTAGGTGTTTATTTGATAAACACTGAACGACTCACTGAATATTTCCTAATAGATGATACACCAACGTCAATAGGAATCTTCTCGAGTTGAGCGAGTATAGTGGTCCTTCGACTTGAGATACCATAGTGGATACATGAGTTATCCTCCACTCTTTGATGGCAGTCACACACACCGATCTATTCATGATCAGACCTCCACCTGTTCGTTGGGTGTGGACTAATGCTCATGATATCCAGTGCGTATCAAGATATGATCTGCTAGTCATGTGTATAGGGCATATGTATCCTCATGTGTTTACGATCTAATGGTGAAACTCATTCTATATATAACTTCTTCCATGTATTGGGCTTGGATTTTCCTTGTTGAAAGCTTCATATAACTCATGCCTAATATACTCATTGGCTTTTCAACCATACCAACTTGGATCACATCATAAACAGTACAATCATAAATAGATTGGAAAACATTCATACTACAATCATACTAAATTTCAATTAAAAATTGATGATTATTTGAGTGAATAATTGATATTGATGGCAACAGAATGCTTAAAGGAAATTGATAGTTGTAGCGATATTTTTATATCGTACCACAAGTGTACGGTGTCAAGTTTTAGTAAAGATAAGTGAGAGAGTGTCGAACCCACATGGATTATAATCAAACTCACACTAAGTACTATAATTGATAAACTTAACTTTATTTAGAAGCAATTTATAAAATAAAAGATAAATAAATAAGATATGAGGAGAAACCAAGATACGAGAGATTTTAGAGTCTGATTTCACCTAGCTATCCTTTATATATTTGTCATGTCATTCAATCCTTATTCAGTTACATTGTTTATAAGTCAAGAATCCTAAGGTATTCCACTCCCTCTCCCGAGCAATAGTGAAAAGATTATCAATTACAGACTTCGATATCCCTATAAAATCTAACAATCAACAATTCATTACGTTATGTGATTCTTTATTAATGACTTCAAAGGGATTATAGATTCTCCCGAACTCTACAAATCGCATAAGTTATATTCTTTAGATCCTATTCAAAATCCCTCTCTCTCGAGCGATAGATTCTAAACATTCATCATCTCAATTTATGGCCAACAAATAAGATGCATTAAACATAAAAAAATATAATAAACTGAAATATAACTTCAAAAAACTCAAATTGACAAACAATACATAGATTCAAGCATTGGCTACATCATCCTTTAGAATTATGGAGTTAGTTCACGACTAAAGATAAAAACAATGAAAATAGGGTCATGAACATAATAGACATCATTAGAGTTGAAGAAAGAAACTAGATGATTAAACCCGAATTGAATCTATTCCTCTTCGGATGTCACCGACTTCGTCTCCTCTTGTCGCTCTTCAATCCTCCTCCATGGAACTCTATAAAATATGTGTTTTTGAGTGTTTTTTGTGTATTATGTAAGGAACCTAGGACATCACTTATCTCCACATTGGTATGATATTGTCCACTTTGGGCCTAAACCCTCATGGATTTGCTCTTGGGCTATACCCAAAAGGCCTCATACCAATGAAGATATATGTCCATCCTTATATGCCCATGATCTTCCCCTTTTCTAACCAATGTAGGACTTTGGGACTTTGTTTGCACACCCAACAATTCTCCCCTCGAACAAAGGACCACTGAGCCTCCCCTCAAATAATCATTCATCTGTCCACTCTAGCCTAGGTCAACTCCTATTCACCGTGTTGGGATTAAGACACGTCCATGAAGACCGGAGCACACCGCCTATCTAACCGAGCACATTCAAGGATCACGATCGGGGCTCACCATCTTCTTGTTCTGTATACCGAGGATTCATCCACATGGCTAACTCCGGGGCATGGCACTGATACCACTTGTAAGGAACCTAGGACATCACTTATCTCCACATTGGTATGATATGTCCACTTTGGGCCTAAACCCTCATGGATTTGCTCTTGGGCTATACCCAAAAGGCCTCATACCAATGAAGATATATGTCCATCCTTATATGCCCATGATCTTCCCCTTTTCTAACCAATGTGGGACTTTGGGACTTTGTTTGCACACCCAACATATTAGCCTCCTCTCCTACGGTTTTGGAAGAGCTTATGTATTTATAGAAAAGTCCTAGAGTCCTTATGCATGTAAACGCGACCAAATTAAGCTTATACGAGTATGTTCGGGCCGCGGTGTCGGAAAGTGGCACTGCGAGGCCTAACTTACGGCATTTTTCTATGGCAACAATTTGAAGCGGCGTATAGACACCAGGAAGTGGGCGTCGCGACGCCAAGCATTTTTTCTGGTTTGGTGATTCTACGTTTTCCGCTCTTCCCGCGTGCTTTCGATACGTCTGTATTGTCCCAAAACACGTATGAATGTACCAAGATCCATATTCCAATGCTTCCTACTGTTATGGTTGGTGCTCAGAATGCCAATCTGGATCGTATTTATGTTCAATTCATGAATACGAACAATATATTTTTTCCATAATATTACTTATTTATGGTAGTACTTCTTGCTTTTATATACATATTCGATCTAGTTAAGATTAGATTGAAACTAAATATGGTTTAGTGATATGTATATATTATACAAAGACCCGATAATATATTATATAGTGCGCAGTTACAAAGTAGTTTGTAATTGACATTGGGAGGTGTCACTACTAGAAGTATATTATGAAATAAAGTTCCTGTTCAAGATTTACTAACACGGGTCGGTTAGTAAAATTCGTTGAGACCACTACATTTCGTATATCAAGACTTGGTCCGATGGTTTGTCCCAATGAACCATGAGTCTTGGGAGACTCGTATAGACGTGTAGGTGTTTATTTGATAAACAGTGAACGACTCACCGAAGATTTCCTAATAGATGGTACACTAATGTCAATAGGAATCTTCTCGAGTCGAGTAGCATAATGGTCCTTCGACTTGAGATACCATTGTGGATATATGAGATATCCTTAACTCTTTGATAGCAGTCACTTCACTGATCTATTTAGATGAGACCTCTGCTTGTTCGTTGAGTGTGGACTGATGCTCATAATATCCTGTGAGTATCAGATAGAATCCACCAGTCCTATGTACAGGGCATAGGTATCATGTACGTATTTGCGATCTAGTAAATCCATGGCCGTGGTATACTTCAGAAGTGAGTTTCGAGTGTTATTTAGAGATCATAAATTTCAAAAATGGTTTGAGATACGTCTCAGGAGTGGAAATTCCTTACACAGCTATCTCTTATCAATTTCACCTTTTTTGTCAAACTAAAAAGACAAAAGACAAAATATTTTTGTAATTTTTGAAAAAATTTCAAATTTTTTTGTATTTTTCGAAAAATTTAGTACTAAAAATAAAAATAACACACAACTAAAAAAAAACAAGATACTGATCAACTAATTTCCTCCCCCAAACCTAAATGAGACAGTGTCCCCAATGTCTTAAACAGTAAAAGAAGAGTTTAGAAGATAATACCTGGTTTAAGAAAAATTACTGATTAAGATCTATGTCCAATTTACGCTTCTTACCATGATCGCTATCTGACCAGCTCACCTTGGAAAAAATGGGGTCGATTTTTGGTTCAAAGGCTAGGATTTGGTCAATTAATTCTTCGGCCTTTGTTGCAGTTAGGAAAATATCATGTACTGATTTTGTGACGAACTCATGTCTTTTGGCTTCCGCAAGAAATACAAACAGAAAATCGAAAAAATGTTCAATGTTTAGTAATCCAATGGGCTTCTGATGAATGTTCAAGTGCGCCCATGATACCACTGTGAATATTTCTTCAAACATTCCGAGCCCACCTGGTAAAGCAATAAACGCATCAGCAGTATTGACCATCTCAATGAGTTATTCAGACATCCCCGAGACAATACGTTCATCTCCATTTGTTTTTCCGATTATATGTTTATCCGCCAAAGTTTTTGGAATGATTCCCAAAACATGACCGCCACCCTCTTGAATGGCTTTTTAAATGCTTCCCATCAATCCAAGATTGCCACCGTCATATACTAGGTGCATATTTCGTTCTGCTATGACTCTCCTCAATTCTTTTGCAGCCTCAATGAATTCTGGTTTATTAACAGAATTGGATCCACAGAAAACAAAAATTCGCTTGACTCGCTGCTGTGAAGTTGCATTCATTTCCTTTCTCTTGTCTACGAAAGGTTAAAAAGTATGGATATTGTCTACAGAAAATAAAGATAATTATAACAGAAAAGTAAATCAAAGCAATAATTAAGGCAACAGAATTGCGTACGCAATACGCCATTCGCTTAGTATAAATTCATTAGGATTCGTCTCAAGAATCCATTCCTTACTCAGCCATCGCTAATGAATTATCACTTATCTTTGCCAAACACCATTCCTTCCTGTCTTATGCTTTGGTTGAGCTTTTCCCTACAAAAATAACACACAAAATTAAAAACTCTACACACATTATACACAAAATATAAAAATAGAAATTACAACAAAGTGCATGGGTTGCCTCCCTGCTAGCTCTAAATTTTTCGTCTTCAGCCAGACGTGACTGAAATCTATCTGTCAAGGAGGTTTCAATGTCGTTTTGGATATCCGATTAAAGACAATCCCGTGAGCGTTGCTTTTGAAGGGTCTCTTCCAATGGTAAAGTGGAAAAAACTATTTTGTCCTATTCAGTGCTTGTGCCACCTTTTTAACCTTTGTTGTTCCAGTGGTTCCTGAAAAGAAAGAAAGAAAATCAGGAGGTCTCGTATGGTGCTTGACTTGGAATGGAAGTTCCATTCTGTCAAGCTTCTGGGTGATATCTTTGATTTGTACTCCCCAAAACAGTGATGTTTCTTCTGAATGTATTGGATTCTCAATAAGTTCAAACATTTGCTCCTCCATTTGCTCTGTTTCTTGCTCCACCTTTTCTTCACAGATGACTTTTAAAATTTCCGTATTCAATTCTTCATCCGTCATCTGTGAAATGCATGCTCCATAAGTATCTGCCTGAGGATGTAAAGATGTTTCTGACATTAGCTTTTCATCCTCTGATACGACTGTAATGGATGGTTCATGTAGATCTTCATCAAACATCATGGTAAAGCATGCTCCAAGATCTTCATTTTGAGGTTGAAAAGTTTCATCCTCCTTTGTTGGTGCAATTGGTACTAACAGCTCAGCTTCATCCTCGTCAGAATCTGAATAATAAAAATCAAATTGAGACTTCGCTGGTTTGGGTTCCCGAACTGATACCTCAGGTTCTGATACTACTGCTCAGCCTCCTCCTTTTCTAAAATTTCATCATGTGAAATGCTTGGTACTCGAAGGCTTCATCAGTGTCATCTGAAAATGGTCCTTGAGGTATGTAGCTCTGGTTTTCTCTTAATTGTCTCACTTGATCTGTCATCCTGTGAATGGATGCTGATTGTCTCTGAATTTGTGCATCTAATTGAGCTTCCGTTCTTCGAGCCAATCTTTGAGCATGTGGATCAACTGATCTTCCTCTGATGGTTCTGATTGTTGATGGAGATCGTAGATGTATGGTGGATAAGATGGAAAGTGTGATGGTTCTTCATACCATGAAGGATTTTGATAGCTCTGCCACACTGGATTGTAGTTGTACTCGCAATAATCTTTAGGGTGGTTACCATTACATATGTCACATCTCCCCATTTCGTTCTGTTGAGAAAATGTAGAATTGCTTGATTCTGACATCCAGTGATAGTTGTTGGGCTGGACAACAGGACTCAGAAAACCGGACTGTTGCTCCCAAATTTGGGGTGTATCTTCTTCTAGTAAAGCTCGTGATCTCTCAATCTCCCAATAATGTTCCATTTTTCAATCACCTGAAAATAAAAGAAATAAGAATTACAGATAAAAATAAATAAAATTAGATACAAGTATAATAGATAGCTTCAAAATTAATAACTCAAAAAAATAAGTCCCCGGCAACGATGCCAAAAACTTGACCGGCGTAAACACACACGTATAACGCAAGCGCACGTATCGTTCAAGTAGTATAAAAATATCGATCCCACGAGGACTTAATTCCTACTGTTGTTATTAATTGTTGAATCTATTTATTTACAAATATCTAATTAAATGGAGAATAGAATGATTGTTTGATTGGTTGAATGTGGTTTTCTTAATTATAAAAATAAAATAAACAAAAGAAAATACTAAGGAAAATAACAAAAGACTCAAAGATCTAGGGTTGTGAATCTTCTAATATCTTTTAAAAGATGAAGTGATTATTTTATGTTTGTGTAATAAATGGTTTACTAACCTGGAACACGAAATTATGCGAAAGCCTCTGTCGATGGTCAGACGCAAATACCCAGTTTAACCCAATTGAACCATATGTCTATGTCAACCAAATTACCCGGATTCATTAAGTTTAAGTTCCAATTATGGCTACCCCCGCCCGACTGGTATATGTCTATCCTGTAAGGAAATCTATTAAAGGGTTATCTATCCTCAAGGAAGATCGTGGGCTATTAAGTCTAAGGCTGAAACCTAAAATTCATTTGTCAAGTTTATTTTAGATTTACCACATCAATCATATTGGTGATCAGACAACAAGAAGCATTAAACTTAAGACTAAATAAGTAAACCTTTAAATTACCCAAACTATAAAATAACCCCTTATAAACCAGTGATATTGGATTTCATCATAACCCCAGATAACTGGCTTAGTTACGACATATATTTACGGGTAGTAAAAACTTAAATAAAATAAAAGACATAAAGTAAAATGCTGAAAAGTAACTGCTGAAAGTAAATTGCTGAAAAGTAAATGCTGAAAGTAAATTGCTGAAAGTAAATTGCTGAAAAGTAAATGCTGAAAGTAAATTGCTGAAAAGTAAATAAAGTAAAAGTACAATAAAAGAAAATGCTGAGGTAAAAGGATCCACTTTTATTACTTCTATTTTAGATATCTCCCTTAGTATAATATATTAACTTTGCATGATAATTACCAACCAGCCATATAGGCGGTATCCAGATTAAGTCAAATTAATAATTAATTACCAACCGTCCAATCAGGCGGTATCCAGTTTAGTCAGGTTAAAACCAATTTAAATAATTACCAACCGACCAATATGGCGGTATCCTCGTTAAGTCAGGTTTTAACTAGTTTAAATATTAATTAAGGGAGATTAATCTAAATATTAGTAATAAAAGTTTTACCTTTTACCCCCAAGAAAGGGAGTTACCTCCTCATTAATGAAAAGTAAAAACTGAAAATTAAAGAAAGAAAGTAATGTGCGTAAAAGTAAATTGCGGAAAGTAAAAATTGAAAAGTAAAGAAAAAAAAGTGCGAAGGCGTAAATTAATTACTGAAAGCTGTAAATAAACAAACAAGATACAATCTTCTTAGTATTCTTAAGGAATTCCTTAGAAGAAAGTATGAATTTACAAATGAAATGGCTTGGTATTTATAGGCAAAATTTTGCCTCCATCAAATCATCCACCAAATCCATTATTAATTGCTCCACCAAATCCATTATTAATTGCTCCACTAATTGCTGATCATGTTTGGTGGTGATTTGATAATTTTTATTATTTATTTATTAATTTATTTTTTGCTTTGAAAATGACTTTAATAATTACACACAACACACTTCTGGCTGGTTCATCAATTTGGGCATAAAATTTTCAGAATTCGAAATTATTTTGTCTTTCAAAGTTGTAGATCTTTGAGTCTGCTTTAATCTGGAACTTGAATCAGCTCAATCCGATATCAGAGTAAAACGTTAAGCCCAAAATACGCCAGATGCGCAAAATTGGAATTTCCAAAACTGCACTTCGTTAAAACGCCCTTTCAAGTTTCCAATCTCCAAAATTAATATGTCAAGTCCAATATTTGCTCTTATTTGACCCAAATTTCGTCCTAAATGATTTCATTGTGTCCCAATATTATTTTATCTGCAAAATAAACTAAAATACATCAAAACGTTCATCAAACCCGAGAAACTAAACAAAATATTAAGTAATGGTACATGTCGTATATCGTGACTTGGTCCGATGGTTTATCCCAATGAACCATGAGTCTCGGGAGACTCGTATAGACATGTAGGTGTTTATTTGATAAACAGTGAACGACTCACTGAATATTTCCTAATAGATGATACACCAACGTCAATAGGAATCTTCTCGAGTTGAGCGAGTATAGTGGTCCTTCGACTTGAGATACCATAGTGGATACATGAGTTATCCTCCACTCTTTGATGGCAGTCACATCACCGATCTATTCATGATCAGACCTCCACCTGTTCGTTGGGTGTGGACTAATGCTCATGATATCCAGTGCGTATCAAGATAGGATCTGCTAGTCATGTGTATAGGGCATAGGTATCCTCATGTGTTTACGATCTAATGGTGAAACTCACTCTATATATAAATTCTTCCATGTATTGGGCTTGGATTTTCCTTGTTGAAAGCTTCATATAACTCATGTCTAATATACTTATTGGCTTTTCAACCATACCAACTTGGATCACATCATAAACAGTACAATCATAATAGATTGGAAAACATTCATACTACAATCATACTAAATTTCAATTAAAAATTGATGATTATTTGAGTGAATAATTGATATTGATGGCAACAGAATGCTTAAAGGAATTGATAGTTGTAGCGATATTTTATATCGTACCACAAGTGTACGGTGTCAAGTTTTAGTAAAGATAAGTGAGAGAGTGTCGAACCCACATGGATTATAATCAAACTCACACTAAGTACTATAATTGATAAACTTAACTTATTTAGAAGCAATTTATAAAAATAAAAGATAAATAAATAAGATATGAGGAGAAACCAAGATACGAGAGATTTTAGAGTCTGATTTCACCTAGCTATCCCCTATATATTTGTCATGTCATTCAATCCTTATTCAGTTACATTGTTTATAAGTCAAGAATCCTAAGGTATTCCACTCCCTCTCCCGAGCAATAGTGAAAAGATTATCAATTACAGACTTCGATATCCCTATAAAATCTAACAATCAACAATTCATTACGTTATGTGATTCTTTATTAATGACTTCAAAGGGATTATAGATTCTCCCGAACTCTACAAATCGCATAAGTTATATTCTTTAGATCATATTCAAAATCCCTCTCTCTCGAGCGATAGATTCTAAACATTCTCATCTCAATTTATGGCCAACAAACAAGATGCATTAAACACAAAAGAATATAAATAAACTGAAATATAACTTCAAAAAACTCAAATTAACAAACAATACATAGATTCAAGCATTGGCTACATCATCATCCTTTAGAATTATGGAGTTAGTTCACGACTAAAGATAAAAACAATGAAAATAGGGTCATGAACATAATAGACATCATTAGAGTTGAAGAAAGAAACTAGATGATTAAACCCGAATTGAATCTCTTCCTCTTCGGATGTCACCGACTTCGTCTCCTCTTGTCGCTATTCAATCCTCCTCCATGGAACTCTATAAAATATGTGTTTTTTGAGTGTTTTTTTTGTATAAGCCTCATCTCCTACGGTTTTGGAAGAGCTTATGTATTTATAGAAAAGTCCTGGAGTCCTTATGCTTGTAAACACGACCAAATTAAGCTTCTAAGAGTATGTTGGGGCCGCGGTGTCGGAAAGTGGCGCTGCGAGGCCTAACTTGCAGCATTTTTCTATGGAAACAATTTGAAGTGGCGTATAGACACCAGGAAGTGGGCGTCGCGACGCCAACCATTTTTTCTGATTTGGTGATTCTACATTTTCCGCTCTACCCGCGTGCTTTCGATACGTCCGTAATGTCCCAAAAGACGTACAAATGCACCAAGATCCATATTCCAATGCTTCATACTGTTATGGTTGGTGCTCAGAATGCCAATCCGGATCGTATTTATGTCCAATTCATGAATACGAACAATATATTTTTTCCATAATATTACTTATTTATGGTAGTACTTCTTGCTTTTATATACATATTCAATCTAGTTACGATTAGATTGAAACTAAATATGGTTTAGTGATATGTATATATTATACAAAGACCCGATAATATATTATATAGTGCGCAGTTACAAAGTAGTTTGTAATTGACATTGGGAGGTGTCACTACTAGAAGTATATTATGAAATAAAGTTCCTGGTCAAGATTTACTAACACGTGTCGGTTAGTAAAATTCGTTGAGACCACTACATTTCGTATATCGAGACTTGGTCCGATGGTTTGTCCCAATGAACCATGAGTCTTGGGAGACTCGTATAGACGTGTAGGTGTTTATTTGATAAACACTGAACGACTCACCGAAGATTTCCTAATAGATGGTACACCAATGTCAATAGGAATCTTCTCGAGTCGAGTAGCATAATGGTCCTTCGACTTGAGATACCACTGTGGATATATGAGATATCCTTAACTCTTTGATAGCAGTCACTTCACTGATCTATTTAGAGGAGACCTCTGCTTGTTTGTTGAGTGTGGACTGATGCTCATAATATCCTGTGAGTATCAGATAGAATCCACCAGTTCTATGTACAGGGCATAGGTATCATGTACGTATTTGCGATCTAGTAAATCCATGGTCATGGTATACTTCAGAAGTGAGTTTCGAGTGTTATTAAAGATCATAAATTTAAAAAGTCGACTATATTATACCTTAGGGATTTGACATTCTTATCTACATCACTGGTATAATATTGATATCATGTAACTGAGGGATTATACATATGCAATGACCTCGACTTGCATAGTTTAGCATGATTATCCTTGGTTGTCATAATTTACGTGTGGGTGAATTATGGACACGAAATTGGATTCCGTGACAGATAAACCTAAACTTAGAGAGTCACATAATATGAAGTGTACACGTTGAGCATATGGACAACGCATTATGAATAATACAGATTATTCAAAATACTTCATCGGATTAACTGAGTTAATTCGAATCGTTTAATCGGTTAAATGAAAACACATGCTTTCAAGAATTTTGGTCAATTAATAATTAATGTGTATTTGATACAAAATTTGATTTGATACATATTAATTAATTATCTAATGAGACTTTGACACATGCCATTAATATATATATTTGTTATTTAATGTAAATAAAAATACATATATAATAACAATCACATTAATTAATTATTTATGTGTTTAAATGTTAAATATCTAGATAATTAAATTATTTCAATATTACATAAATGTTATGCAATATGTTTGATTATTCTTGGTTACATGTGGCATGATTTTATTATGCTTAAAGTTTACAAATTGGATTTGTTAACTTAAAGGTTATTATTATTAATTAATTAGATTAATTGACCAAATGACCAAAATACCATACTTTAAACCCCCAAAGTCGGTTTGGCCTTGATATTTTAAGTTGAAAATTTTATTTTCTCCTTTCATTAGAAGCCATGGCCGAACCTATCTCCATAAAAAAGTTCCCAAAATTTTCTTGAAGATACAAGGAAGAAAGTGAAGAAATCCAAGAAAATATTTAAGGATATTACAAGATTTGGAGGTAATCTTCAATAATCTTAAACTTAGAAAGCTTGTTTCTTATTCTTGAATATCTAGAATAGTTCTTGGGTATCTCTCTTTCTTAGATTTTAGGGCTTTTTGATTTGGAGGATGGATTTGGAGGCTAGATGCATGTGTGAAGTTTGATTGGATGATATTAGTGTAATATTGATTCAATTTTGTCATTTGATGACTTTTTGCCATTCTAGAGTGTTATGACCACGCTTGTAACTCCTATAATTTTTCTTGAGTTCTTCATAGGTGGTGGTTTTGGTTGGTGTCAATGTTGATATGATTAATGTTGAGAAAATTGGATTTAAAGCATGAAAAATGATATTTTTGGTTACCAAATCAGATCTGGATTTTCTGTGATTTCGGTGATTAAATTTATGTTTTATAAATGTATTGGATGTGTTTTGGGCATTGGAACAATCGTCAGAAATTATTTCAGAGTTGAAATATACGAAAACGGCGTAAAATGGCGTTATAGGGTGAGTTTCGGGCTTACTGGGTGTCTGCTGTCCAAACAATGAATTGGTCACTGTTTGGGCAGCCCATGAACTGCCTAAGCACTATTGGAGATGACCTGGGCAGCCCCCATGTGTGTTGGTTGGTCGGTTCGGACAAAAACGCATTTGATGTCATTTTGCGGAAAAAAATATTTTCATAAAAGTTTCGCGATGTTTCTAACCTATTTATGTCGTTACTTGATATCCAATAAATATGTTTGGTGAAATATGAATGAATTATTCATATTGGATATTGAATAATTTATTTGGTAGTTTTAAAAGTTTTTAAGGTTACGATTTCACCCGAACCGCGAGCTTCCGCTGCGCTCGCGCTAAAACCCCAACAAAAATGGTATCAGAGCAGGTATGATCCTTCGTCCATTACATTTTTCATGCTTGATATATGATATATAATCCAATTTCGATATTTGCACATGCATGGAATTTAGATGTTTTTTAATTTTTCGGTTCCACGCCAATAGAAAACATAACGCATATTTAATGGTTAAATTAAGTTTTGTTTTCCCAGGTAGAATTGAACTATTGAGAAATTGATCTAACTTAAAATATGCATTTGATGTAGAGTAAAGACCCCTTTAGGAATATCCCCGCTTAAATAAGGCATTAAGGTAACTAATATTAGGAATACTTGTTTCTTTGTCCGCCTTGTCAGTACGGATGTAAATGATTTCCTGATGTTGTAGCTGTATCGTGCCAAAGCTATGCAGTTATGGCTGATGGTAGTTCATTTGCGTCGGTAGAACTTATATGATAAGAGACAAATTCAAGTGAAAGTGGAAATCTTGAACGTGCCAAAGCTGTCAGGACTACATCGGTAGCTTGAGTTTGTCACCGATGAGTGAAGCCTTGATATGCCTCCTTATGAACATGCCAAAGTTGTCATAATGAGAAACGGTCAGGACCAAAATCAGAAGTCACAGTGAGTGTGATTGACAATAAGTTGTCTATCGGTGAATATACGTAGGCAAGAACGTGCCAAAGCTCGGAGTCGAAATATATTCATCCACTTCTCACTATGGAATTCAATTTAATTATTGGATTCCCATTTTTCGTTGGGGTTTACAGTATTATGTAAAGTAGTGGGAGGCATTGCTGGGTTAAAAATCCATAACTAAGGTAGTGTGTAATGTTATGAAAATTGGCGCTTATGTTTCCTTTATTCTATTGTGTATATAGATTTGAACTTCTAATCCACTGCATGCATATTTTATATATATATTTTCTGACTTCCTTATGGTTTCAGAATTCTAGAATAGGTTCTAGATTAAGAATAGGCTTGGATATTGTTAGATTATACAAAACCATTGGGAACTTTTGTTCTGATTTTCTTGAAAAATCAAGATGGTTACTGACTTAGTTACGAAGTCATATTAGGTATTCTAAATAGATATTTGTTTTAGGATATAATAGTCTAGGAGAATAGTTTCTTGTTCGGTAAGAATTGACGGGAATTAGTTCATGTCTCGAGATTCTTGACTGGCATCAAGAAAACCTCATTATATATTTGTTTATCTGATAATGACGTTTCTTGGTTTTAGTGACCTTTAAGGGTAGTGTGTCAGACGTAATTTGCTAATCAATTATCTACATTTGTTGTGAATAGTTGAAGGCAAATTATAAAGCTAAAGAAAAGAGATGTGTATAGTTGTGTATAGAGAATATTGATTCTCACAATACGACAACTGTACGTATTGGATACCAGATCTCCTGTCTAGTTATTTAAAATTTTGTTTAATAATTATTTTGATATTTGATATCAGAACTTGTGACTATTGGATAGTTACTTATTCTTTATAAACAGTTGTTGCATATTTTAATACGACTAGTAGTGTCATCAATGAAGTGATAAACATTAAGAAAAATATTCGGTTAACTAAATAATTTAGAACATTGCTTTATGAGATTTTATCACTTAAGCATTAGATGCTTCTTGTGTACGGTAAATGATGGTTTGATACGAGATCACACCGCATATCTTTATCCATTTAATTAATATTGTATTCAGGAATGTGATTAAATCTCATTTAACCAATGATCGTTATTGGACCACAAATTTATTAAACTAATGCATTGGATGTATGTAGTTTAATGAATTATAAATTGTCTTTGATAGTTTTCTTTACTTCGTAACTTAGTTAATGAGTTGTCATGACTTAGTTACGTGTTTCTAAAATAATACATATTGAGCGTCTTGAATGGTTCGAGAAGTTTCAATATGTTTCTGATGAAACGTGAATAGAATATTTTGAATGGTTCAAAGATATTCGATTTGAAGTTTTGAAAACTTCATCTTTAAAATTCATCATGAATCTTTGAATTGTTCAAAGATGTTTGATACGATCAAACATATGAATTTATGGCAATTAGTTCTAAGATTATTTAATGAATGTGATTCGTACTCAATATTATTCTTCTATGATTCCATCGTGATGGAATTGGTCAGTAGGAGAAATCGAATCTTATGTGATTTGATTCGTTTGATATTGAGTGTTAGCGAATTATTTTCAATAATCTTAGGGATATGCTCCAGTAACACTAATTCATCCTTTTAATTAATGTTCCATTAGTTTCTACAGTTATGTATATGATATGTATAAGTAGAAAATTCGAATCTTGAAAAGTTGGCGATTTGAATCTTTCTTTTGTATAATGGTTATATAATTGAAAGTACTTGCACCTCGGAGGTACAAGTAAAAGTTTATCATTTATTCTATTTAATAGAATATTGTATTCTATTTGATAGAATATATTTTCTATGATCCCGAGTAATAAAATTATTTTATTACTTGGTATGTAACATCGGATGTTGACCATTATAGAAAAGACTTGACTTATTGAAGTCAAATGTGGGAGTGATAAATTATAAATGGAACCACGTAATTAACAAAATGAAAAGACCCTTAGACATCTTCCTTATAAGTTCAATAGGATTTCAGAATCATTTACAAAGTATTTGATACTTAATGGTTCTGCTGTTTTCTTATTGAAGAAAATGATCATATAACTTATAGTGGGAGCGATATTTGATATCGATCTCGAAAGTTAGCATTGAATCATAGATTTAAGATTGTTCATAGCTTACTACAATCAAGTTTTGAACTTGATTAAGCTTTCGTTATGAATCGTTCATAAAATGTGTAAATTATTTGTGCAACAAAAGCAAAGTGAGCTTATTAAAGGTTTGACCTTTACAGTATGACAGTGAGAAAGGTTATACTCAACAATCTATTGTAGATTTTGAGAAAACTTATCTCTAGTCACACTGATTGAACAATTAAATATCTGTTGGTTAATGTTGATATTAAACTATGTATTTTAGCTAGGAATACAAAGTGGCGTTATTTTCGTATTCCCATTATTGCTAGACTATTACTTTATCTCCTCATCACTTTATCTAGACAGCTTATTTCCTAAATCTTTTATTTCTAGCTACTTTCTTCTTCCATTATGCTCTTGTCTTGAGCCCGAAGGTTTTATGTTTTGGTCTCTTTTATTACACATTTACTTGTTCCTGGGAGAATCTTGAGACAATCATCGAGGTCCATCTTTGTTACTGTTGTGTGGCTAGGGTTGGGAGGGTGGGGTTTTGGGTCCCAAAGCCTTTTCCAGTTGCAGTGTTCTCACTAGCTAACTGCATTGTAGTTGTACGTGTCGCTTATATAAGAATTTAGGACTCTCTTATCTGCATATCTGGTGTTAGCTTCCAATTTAGATTCTTTTGTTAACAACCATTTGAACCACCTCTTTCAACTTTGCCCATAATGTCTCCAGGGTTATAGGTTATACTACCTCTTACTGAGAACTTTCATAAAGTTTATACTCTCTCAAACTCCTACCATATTTCCTCTGTTCTACTTCCTTACTATGTTTCGCTCTGTTACTTTGGCTTTCCTGCTTATTTTGATTTCTTGACCCTCTTAGGTCACCATTCCTTTGGAAACTCCATATTTACAACTAATTACGATATTAATATTGTATCTTTAGCTTGGGCAATACATTCTTACTAATCCTGTCTTTTCAGGTATGGTGGAAAATTATATAAGTTGGATACTTTACTCCTGCATTGATATGTGGTGTCTACTATATTCCCTCAATCTTTTAAACCTTTACTTCCTCGGAAGCATTCCGCCCTACTATATATCAGGTTATCCCTTCTGTATTTAGCTAAACTTGTTGTAACTACAAACTACTTCATCTCGTTCAAGCTATTACAATCTTCTGATTCTTATCTAGGTCATGTTAAGCTTCTGGGTTTTACTGTCACATGATCTGTTTATCTTGTCCATTACTCTTATTTATTTACTCATATGCTCATTGGACTCTAAACTGGGGGTGAATGCACGATTTCTTTGGACATCTGAAAGTACAAGTTTCTGTTAAATGTTTAAGTCTAACGATGGTCTAGTTGGGTGTCTACACACTTACTGGTGTCGGGGTTACTAAAAAAATAGTCATTGCTCATTTTACTGTGGCTGCACTGACTATTCTAAGTCTTAAGGTTTTCAAAACCTTCTTTAATTATATCGAGGTTCTCATCCACGTATTTAAATTTCATTATCTCTGCTACTATAGATACTGATCTTTCTTACTGCTTTCTATTTCCCTATTCTATCTCTAGGCTTTATTATGTACTACTGTGACTGGTAGTGGTTCATTCTTATGAGCTATCTTCTAGGTCTTTGCTCTCTGCTCTCACTACCGGCTACGGCTATGCCATCTAATGTTTGTTTGTTCATGTTAGTAATCTTGTTAACTTTTGAGTACCTTCAATCTGATAGGTCTCACTTTTCTAAATTCACCTGGGTTTCTATTGGTATTTGTCTGATCTATGAGTTCTACTACGGTTGATCTATTCTGTCTACTATACTGAGTTCTCTCTTTTTTATCTTCGGAGGCTTCCTTAGTCTTCTCTGGGTAATCTATCTTCTCAATTTACTAGTTTTGTCTTAGAATATTGATGCTATATGAAATGAGTTTCATGTGGCTATCTTTTTCTATGCTGGCACTAGCTGGGACGATCATTTTACATCTCAACGAATATTGACGTTCATCCACTCTAACTCTTACGAGTCTAAGTTTGGGTATCTATAACCCTACGTTCTTGGTGACACCTTGTGTCCGTTGAAAACTTCATGGCTACTCCTGACTTTCTGCTTCTTTTGTCTCTCTCTCTATTCTTCGAGATTCGGGGGAAAAATGGCTATCTCTACAAGGTATTCGAAAATTATTGGATTTGTTTGGAAGAGTTTTTCTAAGGAGAGAATAAATCTTACGAAAAGGAAAGAAAACTTACTTAGGTCTACTAGGCATTTCTTACCTATCTACTACGTACCTCTATCTATATTTGCTTCAGATTTCTTAAGTATCTACATTCTATCTTTTACCTCTCTTCCTAACTTTTTCTTTCTCTTACTACTTCCATGAGTGGGTATTCCTGGAACTTTACTATCTCTTTGTGTATCTTTACCTTTCTTTCTCTCTGGCTATCTAAGCATTTATGCATTCTTCCTCACTTTCTTATAGCTTCATTTCCCACTCCATTAAATGACTTTTCTTAAATATTTACTATCTAGTTTCAAAGATTGTTCTGAATTTCTGGTGATAGGTGAAGATAGCTACAGGGAAATTCTCAACTTCGGTCTAATGTATAGTTGTTCTCGTAAGGAATACTATTTGAATAGTCTGGGAAAGCTTACTAACCTATCTATGGATCTTGAGGACGTACTTGAGGACCAGATACTGGATAGGTAGTGCCTTGCAAACGAGTATCCCAGACATACTACGTATACCAGACCCCAGCACTCTGCCCACTCCAGTCACTGACTCCCTAGACCATGCTCTGAAACCATCTTTGTAACATCCCCGATTTAGAGATGCTACCGGCAGGGAATAGGCCATCCTATCCCCATGAGCCTCTAGCTCTCTGACAACTACTAATCTCATTTTATACACATCCTCATGTATGGAACCAATGCCCAACTCATTGACATAAACGCATAACTCAACACTCATTACTGTTCTCTTAAAAACAAATGCACTTTACAACTGCGTTAAGAACACTTGTACTTATTACAATGATTGATGCAAAGCTATTATCTAATACATGACTTTACTGTACTCTATCTGCTTTGACCTGGTGGACTCATCACCCTAATGACTTCCTTCAGTATCCATCCGCTCGAGCTCGTCATTTGGGTACCTGTAAAACAGAACACTGGGGTGAGGGTTAGATCATTCGAACGATCTAAGTGAGTGGACTATTTGACAAGAAAACTGAAATACTTTTATAAAAATGTTTGGCTTTAAATCCACAGTTCGGAAATAGCTTATTATGAAAAAGTCTTTTCTGGTTTAAGAACTTTGAACTCTTCTCTGAAAAATCTTTTCTGAAAACTCTTTGTAAAACTTATGTTTGCTGAAAGTCTCTTCATTGACTGAAAACAACTTCTTTCTTTTCTGGAAATCTTTTCTAAGACTTGTTTTTCTAGAAATCTTTTGTCAAATGCTTTCTTTGAAAACTTTATTTCTAGAAAAACCTTTTTTCTGGAAATTTTTATGAAAAATGTATCTGAAGACTGTATAAAAAAAACTGATCTTTATCTCTGAAAACCTGACATATGGGGGCGTTACGTATCGTTACCCCCTCATACGCCTAACTAGAGCCAGGAGTGCAAATCCATGACTTTGGGGCGTTACGTATCGTCGTCCCCCAAAGCATGCCACTCATATCCCTGAAACTAGTGGTATTGGGATGTTACGTATCGCCGTCCCCCAAGCCACTGAACTAGAACTAGGGGTGCAAATCTATGCTACCCTCAAAGCTCTGAAACTAGGATCTAGTGGCATCTATCATCCCTAGTCCTTAACTAGGATCAGAGGGCATTACAAATCGCTGTCCCCCCAGTCCTCTACATGTGCACATGTTATCTGTCAATTCCATATCTGTATCAGGTTGCATACTGAGGTGGGTTTTTCCCCCATGCCTCGAAAAACATAAACCATTTTCTTAAAACGTTTCTTTCTCAATATAAAGCTCAAATCATTAACTTTTAAGAAGTGGCTGTAATAATAATCTACCTGTTAGTGTTCCTAGAACATGCCAAGGATCTAATAAGCAAGAAAATGTGTTCATAAATTCATTATAAGTTGCGGAATTACTTACATTGAATGGATTTGAGCTTTTAAAATTTTGAGAAGAAGATCTCCAAGATCATTCCTTTGTTGATTCCAAGCTTTGAGTTGGTTTCCAAGATCCTTCCTTTGATGATTCCAAGCTTTGAGTTGTTTGAATGAAGATCTCTAAGATCCTTCCTTTGATGATTCCAAGCTTTGAGTTGTTTGAATGAAGATCTCAAGGATCTTTCCTTTGATGATTCCAAGCTTTGAGTTGGTTTCCCTATCACCTTAGTTGATTCCATGAAGTGCTAGCTTGTTGATTTTGCAACAAAATAAAAAGATGAGAGAAGGCCATTCACGCCCTTGGAGGAGTATTCTAGGGTTTTAGTTTTGTTCAAGTGTGTTCTAATGAGAGAGAGAGATGTCTTTAGGTAAAACCAATTTACCCTTTTACCTAAACAAGGTAGTTGGGTAAATGGTTTCACCAAAACCATTCGAAGGTGGTTGGAAAGTTGATGGCTTGGCATAAATGCCAACTACCCTCCCAACTACCGCATGTGAAGTGGGCCCTACATTTGAATTCAATATTCAAATGGATTCTACGAATGTTTGCCGCAGCTCGGATTTGTTTAATCCGATTTAAACGAATTTCCGTCGCTAAATAATTAAATCTAATTTATTTCAATGATGACGCCTCGTAAATATATTACGAATGCCGTTTACGAATTAATTCTAAATTAATTCGTTCGCTCGTATTAAAGTCCAACTTTAATTTCGTAATGAAATCCAATTCATATTAATATATCCGATATATTAATTTTAGCCCATACGAATAAATTAAATAGAAAAATCAAATTTAACTATTAAATTTATTCTACCGATTAATTCCAAATTAATCGCGTTCTCTCTCTCTGAACACATTTAATTCCAGATTAAATAATACCTCAATTAATCCCAGATTAATTTTCTCCATCTTAATTAATCCTAGATTAATTCTCTCTCTTAATTAATCCCAGATTAATTCTAATTCGAGTCAACTGTCATCGGTGAATCTTGGGAAGCGAACCAAGAGATCCCTGGATATGTTGGCAGTAAATACGATCATCGGATTATTCGAATACGTGCGTACCTCGTACCACGTGCTTACCGATTTACAAGACATGGTTGGCTTCTAGCAAAGCACCGTGCCTACCCAATTCTCCAGAAATATTCTTACTGGAATATATAAGCTATGTCAGGCGTAGTATACATAGTATTGCGTATGTTGATCCAGTATCGGATGTCACGTGCTAGGCCTAGGGCTGGAATTATGTCTGCCCCGTACGAAGCACATGTCGGATGTCTCGTAATTAGTCTCTATAATTGGATATACATGACCTAGTCATAATATCCCGATGACTGCAATACTTAAGAGCACTAGTACCATATCCTACGTGACATCATCTCCACTATGACTGGAGTGATACTTCCGTCTTGACATCACACCCAATACACTACGATTCTCAATATACCCAGCAGAGGCGTACACAGAACCGGTTAAAGCCCTGGACGACCAAAACCAAAGCATATTGATTGTCGCAAGTATTAGCGGTGCAAGTCTCAAGTTAAGACCAAATACACCTACCCTGATTTCAGACTTCCATATACACATAGTCATACTACCAATGGAATTCCGAAGGGTCTATCCAGAGCGAAGCTGTTTTCGTACCATCGGTAAAACACAACCTCCTATCACACTTGCATAAGTATATAATACTTAAATATATGAGAACTATGCCGTTGTGCTCCCACAACGCGCACAAGTGTAATACTAGTCTATTCCACATTATCGATGTACAATCTCGATAATACTACGACTAGGGATTATTTAATGATTAATCCTTCGTGGACTGATACTGTCTTATATCATCTCAATCCAGGAACTAATCATAGGGACCTCCTATCATTTATACATCTAGGTGATCTAATCACAAATGATAAGAGTGCAATCTCCTTGTCACATAGTTAATTTGTACAACAACACCATGATCTGTAAAAATAGTGACGCTATGGGTCATAATTGTCCAGTAATCTCCCACTTTGCCTATAGCCAGTCACTAGAGTGTCATACACCCGAACTATGTACGGTTCGCTCAAACTGCTGAGGAAAGGCTTTCGTCATCGGATTTGCATGATTATCGTCTGATGCGATTTATACGATCATCACATCGCCACGATGTATGATCCGAACGAATCAGATGAATAGTCGAAGTATATATATGGATCGTTGATGAGACCATTAATTCTTTAGCTTGTGCTGACGCCTAGCTCAGCTGCTTTCAGAACTATATCTAATCTAATTAGATTTATCATCGACCCAAATGGATTCTATTACTGCCTCAGCCGCAGCAATAACCCGTATTGTTGTTTATTCGGTAATAGTATCTTACTTGGAAGATTTCCAGCTTACTGTTCCGTTATTCAAACTGTATTGTACGTTGTTTTTATAGGTTAGGAAACTTACAGCAGTGATCCAGTCACTTCAAGTTCTCATTCTCCATAGTTTAAGACATCATCCTTAGTTCCCTAAGATACTAACGGATGTTCTTAATATCAATCCAGTGACTATCACTTGGATGGACCTGTTTGTGACTCCATATGCTCAAAGCGTATGAGACACACCATGTTACGTACATTTTTCAATGTACGAGTTCTCGGAGGATGTTATAAACATCCTCCAAAAAAGTTTCCGTTTAAGAAAAGCGATTTTGACGTTCAGCTGCCATATTTCATGAATGAAACATGCAGCATCAGCAAGCATTATCGAAATGGATTTATCCATGGCAACAGGTAAAAGGTTTCATTGTTATCGACACAATGTTGATAACGATACCTTTTCGCTACAAGCCTAGCTTAGTACGTTGGTATGTTGCCATCCATGTATGTCTTCCTTGAAGACTTATATAGTACCAATAGGCACAATGCCTTCTGGTACATCAACTAGTCTCTAAACATAATTGGTATACATGGAATCCATTTCGGACTTCATGGCACTTTGCCATAATGGGGAGTCGATACCTTGTTTCACTTCCTCATATGTAGTCAGTTCGTCTTCCTCAATAAGATTGACACCTTTATGAGGTGAGATCAGAAACCCATACCTCCCAGGTTGTTTTCTGACTCTCTCCGACTAACGCGGTTATTGTGTATTCGAAGATTGTGGTACAGTTTTATCCTTGATGAACTGTCTGTGTTCCATTAAGGATTAGGTGCCTTGAACATTATTACTCTAATTTTCATCGAGTTTTACTATCCTCCCACTTACCACTGCATATCAGTATTCCTCTTAGGAAAAACGCATGGTGAGCAACAATTACATTATTCTCATGTGAGATGTATAAGTACTATACTTTGGTTTTCTTAGGACAACCTACAATTAGGCACTTATCCGATTTGGGTTCTAGTTTGGTATCATCCAAACATATGCCCAGCATCCCAAATCCCCAGGAGTGAGAAAACCTAGTTTCTTTCCTATTCATATCTAATATGAAATTCTGTCTAACAGATTTTCATGGAACCTTATTCAAAATAAGTATTGCACTGTTAATGCTTATCCTTTTGAAGGAAAATGGTAGCTCAGAGCGACTCATGTTTAACCTTATCATGTCTAACAAAATTTGGTTTCTCCGTTTGGACACACCGTCAAATTGACTTGTTCCAGGAGGAGTCCTAATTGAAAGAATACTATTCTCTTTCAAGTATTTGAGAAACTTACTGCTTAAGTATTTTCATCATGGTCAAACCGTGATGGTTTTAATACTTTAGCCGATCTGTTTGTCTATTTCGTGTCGAAACTCTAAAAGTTTCCGATTCGTGTTTCATAAGAAACACATAACCATAACGCGATGTAAAGGTCACGAAACATTCATTTCCACATTTAGCCTAGCTAGACATGGCCCCACTTACGTCACTATGAACGAGGGCTAACAGATTGATGGCACTTACAATTTTACCAAGTAAAAGGTATCTTAGGTACTTTACCTAATAAACTAGATTCGTAGACATCATTTGAATGGAATCAAATCCGTCCTAGTATCCACTCTTCAAAAGTGTGGATATACGAGTCTTGTTTAATGTGTCCCAGACAATACTGCCACAAATAAGTCTTATCTGATCAAATCAGTTTGAGCTATTTGTTCGTCATATTATATGTTTGAGATTTATTTATATTCAAAATATAAATAATGTTACTCACATCTAATGTGTTTATCTCAATATCATCTTTATAAAATAAAACACTTTAGTGTTCTAGAATATAAAGGTATACCCGTAACGGGTTAAACCCTGATATAAAGAAAATGTTTATAGTCAAACTAGTTACATTATAACAGTTTCCTAATTTAAGTACACACCCAAAAGGTAGTTCCTAAACTTAGGTATCTACGGTAAAACAGCGACTTTCGTCCCGTTTCCAATTCGCAGATTAATCTCAATTGAAGTCAGTATCCTGCTTATAGCAGATTCTGCACATCAATGCATATTTATGTGTCACACTTAGTATTTAAAATCAAATTTTAATACTAGTAGTGAACATATTTATGACAAACATATTTGAAGTCAGAGCCTTGCTCTTCTTCAATTCCTTCATGTCTGCTTTGTCCATACGGCAGTCACGCTTCAGTGATCCCATTTGGAACAGTTTAAGCATACATATTAGGATATGTCCTTTGTCTTCCTAGAAGACAATAATGATTTTGCCTTTGCCCTTTTCAATATCCCAGAAGCCTTTGGCCAAGCCTTGGCCTTCTAGAATATTGAAGTAAGATGCGCCTTGCGCTTCTTGCCCTATTGCAAACTTTGGCTTTGGCTCCTTGAGCATAGCCATTAACTCTCCAAGAGTTTACTATTGCAATTAATGCTTCTAAGATCTAAGTATGGACCTATGAAGATCCTTCAATTTCTTCATCATACTTTAAGGATCTAATCCTTAGTTATGATTAGGAAATTAAGGAGTCCTTTTGACAAGTATAATGGATTAAGCACTAAAGTTATCATCACATGAATCTTCCAAAGATCATGCTCTACTATTTGCTTAACTCTAGGCTTAGGCCTAATATGTTATTTTATCAAATAAAGTAACTTATTAGTTTCCAGGACCATCCTGAAATTTTATTCCCAATTTGAAAATTAAAGTCGTTTAAACACATTTTCACTAGGATTTGTTTTAAATACTAATCTTTCAATTTATCTTGATTCTAATAGTCCAACTATTTAATCAACGATTTCAGGTACTATTGAATATAATGATTACTATAGTCCAACTATATATCAAGTATACTTTATTGGTTAAAATCAAATATATTGATTACTATAATCCATTATATAATCAATTATAAATATCGGAAAATTTCAAATATATTGATTACTATAATCCAATTATATAATCAACTATAAATGAAGGGTAAAATTCAAATATATTGATTACTATAATCCAATTATATAATCAACTATAAATGAAGTAGTTTGAATACAGTCCAACTGTTTAAGTAAAACAATAATTAAATATTAGTCCAACTAATATATTAACTTATTGACGAAATATTGAAATGAGCACGTATGGCAAGTATCTAAACGAAATTGCAAATCTAATACTTGCCTCATACTATTTTTCGGCGAGCCTCTAACCCTCTGTCGAGTACTCGAGAAACCGTGTTTCCTAGTGGGCTAGGATCCCGTTAAATAACACACAATCTTGACTTTGGCCAACGAATTATATGATACTTAACTAGGTAGATCTCTAAGATCAATTGGATCTCATCCAATTCCTAGATCTAGTAGGTGTACATCCAAGTCCGAAACATATATACAATATATATGCCAATATATCCAATATATTTTCCTTACCTTTTTCCTCTGAATCAACTAAGCCTTGGCTTTCGCACAACAAGCTTAATGATTCCAGTTAAGCGGGACCCATTGACATGGAAAGCTTCGTAATCAATGTTGACGGACAAGAAGTGATCTTGACTTTGGCCAACAAATCACGACTTAGACAAGACACCGATATGGAACAAAACTCTCATGATTCAAACACATCTGCAATTGACAAAGGTCTTGACTTTGGCCAACAAACCAATGCCAACTTTGGATCTTGAGTAAGAATCACTCAACGGAAGGAAAAACACTTAATATGTTTTGAGGGTTTTTGCGTAAATTGGCAACCAATTTATTATCTTTGATTAGGTCTCTTCATACACCCTTAAGCATGCATTCTAAAAGCATAATAAGGCGCGATAAATAAATTAATAATGATATGCGGATGGATATGTCACAAATTGTTCCTAGAAAAAATCACTCCTTTTCCTCTCCCCGGCTAGAACTATTCTAACTTCTACCCAATTACATAATACAATAAAGAAACCTCATTAACATTGAGGGGAATTGGTGAGAAGAGAAATACAAAGAATAAGAGATAAAAGGCTGGACACGCAGGTCCAATTTAATAAATTCTAAATTTATTACAATTTCCAAAATTGCCCTCGCCCTTCTAATATCCATCCGATATACATTATTCATGCAATACATTCATGTATTCATACAAATCACGTTATTCAATCAATCTAATCCAATTAATTAATCTTTGATTAATGACCATCCAATGTTCAAACAACGATTTGATTTGCGTGAGTCAAACTCGTTTAAGAATAAATACTCAAAGTAAGTATTCTTGAATATATTGAACTACAACTTTAAATCTAATTTATTTGTATTCAATACTAATTCCAAATTTAATTCCAAATTAAATATTTACACTTACTTATAAGCCTTAAAGACTTGGATTCCAAATCCAATCTTGATGGGTCTCAAAGGCCCAATAACATCCAATGTCATTTTAATTAAAGTCCAGTGGGCTTTTAATTAATTCTTAAGGCATGGGCTTTGGCCATAATGGGTCAAACCCAAAATGCCAAGGCCCAATAGGAATCACCATATTGCCTACAAATTAATTTAGGCCCATTAGGCCCAATTAAATTCTTTAAAGGGCCAAGTGATGTATTTGGACTTTATGGAATTGGTTTTGGGCCCAATTGGATCCAATCCAAAAGTCCAAAACCAAACTTGGTCAAAACAAGCCCATTAAGCCCAAATACACACTTTTAGCCCAATTCATAATTTAAAGGCTTATTAACATAATTATAATTCCAAATATCACATTATTTTAATTAAAGTGTATTGGCCATGATTAATTAATTAAAATCAATATTTCCAAAAGACCAATTAACTTAATTAATCATGCTTAATCCATCAATTTATGCTCAACACAAATTGAAGCCAAAACACATCATTTCATGCTCAACACAAATTGAATCCAAAACATATCATTTCATGCTCAACATGCTCTTTGATTTTAACATAAACATTATTGAATTTGATTCTAATCCAATCAAACCAACAATCAACATTTAAACATGCATTTAAACACATCATTTTATGTTGCAAAAAACAAAAAAAAAAAAAAAACTGCAGTGGACTGCACTGTAATTTTCGGCCATGCTAAGAGAAATTAAAATTTTTGATCCAATCAATTTTTCTCAAATGTAATCATGCACAACTCTAAGTTAACATAATCTAAACATGCTCAAATCATAAATTTGAAGAAATCATGTTCAAAACATAAAAGCCCCAAATTTTAGTCTCATGAACCTTAAAATTTTCATGCTTAAAATTGGCTCTTGATACCATTGTTAATGTTCCTAGAACATGCCAAGGATCTAATAAGCAAGAAAAGGTGTTCATAAATTCATTATAAGTTGCGGAATTACTTACATTGAATGGATTTGAGCTTTTAAAATTTTGAGAAGAAGATCTCCAAGATCCTTCCTTTGTTGATTCCAAGCTTTAAGTTGGTTTCCAAGATCCTTCCTTTGATGATTCCAAGCTTTGAGTTGTTTGAAAGAAGATCTCCAAGATCCTTCCTTTGATGATTCCAAGCTTTGAGTTGTTTGAATGAAGATCTCCAAGATCCTTCCTTTGATGATTCCAAGCTTTGAGTTAGTTTCCATATCACCTTAGTTGATTCCATGAAGTGCTAGCTTTGTTGATTTTGGAACAAAATCAAAGAGATGAGAGAAGGCCATTTACGCCCTTGGAGGAGTATTCTAGGGTTTTAGTTTTGTTCAAGTGTGTTCTAATGAGAGAGAGAGATGTCTTTAGGTAAAACCAATTTACCATTTTACCTAAACAAGGTAGGTAGTTGGGTAAATGGTTTCACCAAAACCATTCCAAGGTGGTTGGAAAGTTGGTGGCTTGGCATAAATGCCAACTACCCTCCCAACTACCACATGTGAAGTGGGCCCCACATTTGAATTCAAAATTCAAATGGATTCTACGAATGTTTGCCGCGGCTCGGATTCGTTTAATCCGATTAAACGAATTTCCGTCGCTAAATAATTAAATCTAATTTAATTATTAAATCACGACGCCTCATAAATATATTACCAATGCCATTTACGAATTAATTCTAAATTAATTCGTTCGCTCGTATTAAAGTCCAACTTTAATTTCGTAATGAAATCCAATTCATATTAATATATCCGATATATTAATTTTAGCCCATACGAATAAATTAAATAGAAAAATCAAATTTAACTGTTAAATTTATTCTACCGATTAATTCCAAATTTATCGCGTTCTCTCTCTTCCAAACACATTTAATCCCAGATTAAATAATACCTCAATTAATCCCAGATTAATTTTCTCCATCTTAATTAATCCCAGATTAATTCTCCCTTTTAATTAATCCCAGATTAATTCTAATTCGAGTCAACTGTCATCGGTGAATCTTTGGGAAGCGACCCAAGAGATCCCTAGATATATTGGCAGTAAATACGGTCATCAGATTATCCGAATACGTGCGTACCTCGTACCACGTGCTTACCGATTTACAAGACATGGTTGGCTTCTAGCAAAGCACCGTGCCTACCCAATTCTCCAGAAATATTCTTACTGGAATATATAATCTATGTGAGGCGTAGTATACGTAGTATTGCGTATGTCGATCCAGTATCAAATGTCACGTGCTAGGCCTAGGGCTGAAATTATGTCTGCCCCGTATGAAGCACATGTCAGATGTCTGGTAACTAGTCTCTATAATCGAATATACATGACCTAGTCATAATATCCCGATGACTGCAGTACTTAAGAGCACTAGTACCGTATCCTACGTGACATCATCTCCACTATGACTGGAGTGATACTTCCGTCTTGACATCACACCCAATACACTACGATTCTCAATATACCCACCAGAGGCGTACACAGAACCGGTTAAAGCCCTGGACGACCAAAACCAAAGCATATTGATTCTCGCAAGTATTAGCGGTGCAAGTTGTTGGTTTCTATTACCAAGCCCCAAGATCAACAAGAGCAAACAAAATATATATAAATGAATGAACAATATTGAAGTATGGCGGAATCATACTCACAAAAATCGGAATGCGGATGCGTTGATGAAATGAAAACTTCTCCTTTGTGCAGTGATGAATTCGGCCAAGGTGGAAAGTGCAGCTCCAAGCTTTGTTTGATCCTCCCAAGCTCAAGGATTAGTTTCCCATATCACCTATGTATGATCCCTTGAAGGTGCTAGCCTTTGTTGTGATTTTGAATGCACAACTTCTTCAAATCTTGCCACAAAAAAAAGAAGAAATGGAGAGCCCAAAACTGCATGTAGTTTCGGCAATGTGAGAGAGGAGGAGAGTTGAATGATTTTTGTTACAAAAAATCAATTTATATTTATGCCATAATATTTATTAAATTAATAATAAACTTATGACACAAATCATGCAATGGCTTAGAGTGTCAAACACTCAATTTCCATGCAAAACCATTGAGTGCATTGTACACTATCTCCATGCAATGCATTAGAGTTAAATAATGCATAATATGACATGTGTCATGTGGGCCCCACACGTTTCCAAATGAAAGTGGGCCCACGTGCACTCACGCGTTCGGGTTTGATATTTCCGAAATACCGAACTTACGTCGCGACGTTAATTAAATCGAATTTAAATAAATAATTGCGCCTAGCGAAATTATTATTTACGTCGCTAACGAATTAATTCTAAATTAACTCGTTTGCCCGAATTAAAATCTAATTTTAATTTCGCGTCGAAATCGAATTTCGATTATTATATCGAATATAATAATTTTACGATTAATTCCAAATTAATCGTTCTCTCTCTATGTATAGTACTTTATCCAAGATAAAGTCTCTCCGTAATTAATCCAAGATTAATCGAGTTTGAATCATACGTCATTGGTGAATCTTCGGGAAGCGACCCAAGAGATCTCCGGATATGTTGGCAGTAAATACGGTCGTCGGATTATCCGAACACGTACGTACCTCGTACTACGTTTTTACCGATTCACAAGACAAGGTTGGCTTCTAGCAAAGCGCCATGCCTACCCAATTCTCCAGAAATATTCTTATAGGAATATAAGATCTATATCAAGCGTAGTATACCGTAGTATTGCGTATATCGAACCAGTATCGGATGATCACATGTTAGGCCTGGGGCTGGAAATGTGTCTGTCCCGTACGAAACATATATCAGACATCAAGCAACTAGTCTCTTTAAATCGGACAATCCTGACCTGGTCATATTGTCCCGACGGTTGCAACCTTTTATAGAGTACTAGTTCTGTGTCCTGCGTGATCATCACCTCCATATGTCTGAAGTGATACTTCCATCTCGACATCACATCCAGTACACTACGATTCTCGATAAACCCAGAAGAGGTGTACACAGAACCGGTTAAGGTCCCCAACCACCAAAACCAAAGTTTACCGATTGTCGCAAGTACTAGCGATGTAAGTCTCAGGTTAAGACCATATACACCTACCCTGATGCGGCCTCCCATAGACACACAGACATACTACCAATGGGATTCCGCGGTGTCTATCCAGAGCGAAGCTGTTTTCCGTACCATCGGTAAAACACAACCTCCTATCGCACTTGCATAAGTATCCAATACTTAAATATATGAGAACTATGCCGTTGTGCCCTCACAACGTGCACAAGCGCAATACTAGTCTATTCCGCATTATCGATGTCCGATCTCGATAATACTCCGACTAGGGATATTTAATGATTAAACCTTTATGGATTGATACTGTCTCATATCATCTCAATCCGGTATTAATCATATGGACTTTCGCCATTTATATATCAAAGTAAATAATATTACAAAACGGCAAAAGGCAATTTCATTATCACATAGTTAATTTTGTACAATAATACAATATCATTTACAAACAGTGACGCTATGGGACATAATGTCTAACAATCTCCCACTTGGCCTATAGCCAGTCACTCAAGCATCTAATACCCGAACTATGTATGTGTCGTTCAAAAACTTACTGAAGAACAGCCTTCGTCAGCGGATCTACAATGTTGTCATCTGATGTGACCTTCTCGACCTTTACATCGCAACGATGTATAATCTCCCGAATCAGATGGTAACGTCGAAGAACATGCTTGGACCGTTGATGAGACCTTGGTTCCTTAGCCTGTGCTATAGCCCCGTATTGTCACAATACAATGGAACGGGCTCAGCTGCTAACGGAACTACTCCTAATCCGATTAGGAACTTTCGGATCCAAACTGCCTCCTTTGCTGCTTCAGATGCAGCGATGTACTCCGCTTCTTTTGTTGAATCGGCAACAGTATCTTGCTTGGAAGATTTCCAGCTCACTGCTCCGTTATTCAAACAAAAAATGTACCCGGATTGCGACTTGTAGTCATCCTTGTCGGTTTGGAAACTTGCATCGGTATACCCAGATACCGCAAGTTCTCCACCTCCATAAATTAAGAAAGCATCCTTAGTTCATTTAAGATACTTAAGGATATTCTTAACTGCTATCCAGTGACCTTCACCTGGATCGGCCTGATAGCGACTGCACATGCTCAAAGCATATGAGACATCAGGTCGTGTACATATCATGGCATACATGATCGATCCGACTGCCGAGGCGAACGGTATCCGACTCATGTTGTCGCTCTCTTCCTGAGTCTTAGGACACATGTCCTTAGACAGAAAGGTACCACGTACCATTGGAACCAATCCCCTCTTGGATTGTTCCATGTTGAATCGCTTCAACACTTTATCAATGTATGTACTCTGGGAGAGTCCAAGCAGCTTTCTAGATCTATCCCGGTAGATCTTTATTCCAAGAATAAAGGCTGCTTCTCCCAGATCTTTCATGGAGAATTTTAATGAAAGCCAAGCTTTCACCGACGTTAGCATGGGAATGTCATTGCCTATAAGCAATACGTCGTCGACATAAAGGACAATAAAAGTAAGTGCTCTCCCACTAACCTTCTTGTATACACAAGGGTCATCTGCGTTTTGCACGAAATCATATTCTTTTATGATCTCATCAAAACGCTGATTCCATGACCGTGTGATGCTTGCTTCAATCCATAAATGGATCGATTTAACTTACAAACCTTGTTTGCAAGTCTAGGTACGATAAAACCGTCAGGCTGTTGCATATAAACATCCTCCAAAAGGTTTCCGTTAAGGAAAGCGGTTTTAACGTCCATTTGCCATATCTCGTAATCGAAATATGCAGCTATTGCAAGCATTATCCGAATGGATTTAATCATGGCAACGGGTGAGAAGGTTTCGTCATAATCAATACCATATTGTTGACGATACCCCTTCGCTACAAGCCTAGCTTTGTACGTTTGTACGTTGCCATCCATGTCGGTCTTTTTCTTGAAGATCCATCTGCATCCAATAGGCTTTACGCCTTCTGGTGCATCAACCAGTGTCCAAACTTGGTTGGCGTACATGGAATCCATCTCGGACTTCATGGCTTCTTGCCATAAAGTGGAATCGATATTTTGTATCGCTTCCTCATACGTAGCCGGCTCATTATCCTCAATAAGATTAATATCTACATGAGGTGAGATCAGGAACCCATACCTCTCTCAGGTACTGTTCTGACTCTCTCCGACCTACGCGGTCCTTGTGTATGTGAAGTTTGTGGTACAGACTCATCCCGGACGGTCTGTTCTTGTTCCGTCATTGATTCATTGCCAGGAACAGTATCACTACGATCTTCATCGAGTTCTACTTTCCTCCCACTTACCACTGCATTTATAAAATCCTTCTCAAGGAAAAATGCTTGTAGAGCAACAAATACTTTGTTCTCTTGTGGGTGATAGAAGTAATATCCTTTGGTTTCCCTAGGATATCCTACGAAAAGGCATTTATCAGATTTGGGTTCAAGTTTGGTACCTTCCAAACGTTAAATATGCCCAGCATCCCCAAATCTTCAGGAAAGAGAAACCTGGTTTCCTTCCTGTCCATATCTCATATGGAGTCTGTTCAACAGACTTCGACGGTACCTATTCAAAATAAGTATAGCACTGTTTAATGCGTATCCCCAGAAGGATATGGTAGCTCAGTGCGACTCTCATTGACCTTACCATGTCCAACAAGGTGCGGTTTCTCCGTTCGGACACACCATTTAATTGCGGTGTTCCAGGAGGAGTCCACTGTGAAAGAATAACCATATTCTTTCAAGTAATCTTGAAACTCATAACTTAAGTATTCGCCACCACGGTCTGACCGTAATGTCTTAATACTCTTCCCTGTTTGTTTCTCCACTTCGTGTCGAAACTCTTTGAGTTTCTCAAAAGTTTCCGACTTGTGTCTCATAAGATACACATAACCGTAACGAGATGCATCATCTGTGAAGGTTACGAAGTAGTGAAATCCACCTCTAGCCTGGCTAGACATGGGTCCCCATACGTCAGTATGAACGAGAGCCAACAGTTCTGTGGCACGTTCACCTTTACCGCTAAAAGGTGATTTAGGCATTTTGCCTAAAAGACAAGATTCGCAGACGTCATATGAATTGGGATCAAATTCGTCCAAGTACCCACTCTTCGAAAGTGTGGATATGCGAGTCTTGTTGATGTGTCCTAGACGACAATGCCACATATAAGCTTCATCTTTTAGATTACTCCTTTTGAGCCTTTTGTTTGTCATTTTAGGAGATTCATTTATATTCAAAATATAAAGACCGTTATTTGCAACAGCTGTGCAAATTTCTGCATCATTTTTATATAAATAACACCAAGTGTTTCTAAATACAAAAGTGTAACCCTCCTGGGTTAACAAGGATACAGATATAATATTCCTAGTTAAACTAGGTACAAAATAACAGTTCAAAAGTTTAAGTACATGCCCTGAGGGCAATTCTAAAACAAAAGTCCCTACGGCCAAAACAGCAACTGGTGTTCCGTTTCCGACCCGTAGATCCATCTCCCCCGATGCCAGCACCCTGCTATCCTGCAGATCCTGCACATCAGTACAAAATATGAGCACCACAACCAGAATCAAAAATCCAATTTTTAAAACTAGAAGTATTCATATTTATCTCAATAACAAACATACCAGAGGCGATAGCCTTGCCAGCCTTGATATCCTCCCTCTGCCCTTTGCCCATTCGGCAGTCACGTTTCCAGTGACCCCTCTTGCCGCAGTTGAGGCAGATGTCGCAAGATTTGTCCTTTGGCTTCCTAGAAGCCACTGTCAACTTGCCCTTGCCCTTGTTCTTGAACTTCTTCTTCCTCGCACCTCTAATTGCCTTGGGCCCAGCCCTTGGCGCATGAGAGGTCGATGCATAATGCGCCTCGCGCTTGCTCCCCTTTAGGAGTTCCTTTTCGGACTCCTTCAGCACGGACAACAACTCTCCAAGAGTGTCGTCAGTGTCCATCAACTTATAGTTGATGATGATTTGTTTCCAAGTATCGGGTAGCGATTGTAATAGCATATCAATCGTCAACTCTGCCTCCAAGACAATGCCCATCTTGGCTAACTCATCTATGTCAGCGATCATTTGAGTCCCGTGGGCCTCAACTGATGCGCCGTCTGTCATCCGGGAGCGGAAGAGTTTCCTTACTAGCTCATACCTCTCCATCCGCTTGTTGGTGTGGTGGAGATCACGCAATCTTGCCATCATGTTATAGGGATCCAAGTCCCTGTTCTGGCGTCTGAAATGCTGGGTCATTGCAGCTAGCATAACTGACTGAGCTTGGTCACAATCGTCACTATGAGTCTTCCATAACTCTAGCTCCAGTGGCTCAGTGGGTTTAGGCGGGAGAGGTCTCTGAATAGTATACAGCACCCTCTCAGCCCCAAACACTATCTTGAGGTTCATTTCCCAGTCGGAAAAGTTTGTCCCTTTGAAGACATTATCGCCCATGATTATGTCGCGGACATTACCCTTGCCAGTCATCTTGACAACTATAGTCCAACTATAAAGTCAACGATGTTATGGGTACAGTCAAACTGTTACAAGCAAAATAACAATATATTAGTCCAACTAATTATTAAAATATTGACGAAATAATTTTGAAAGACGCGTAAGGCTAAGTATCTGAACGAAATTGCAAATTCAATAATAGCCTCCCACTATTTTTCAAGTCTCTAACCCTCTTGTGGAGAACTCGGGAAATCGCATTTCCTAGTGGGCTAGGATCCCGTTAAATAACACACAACCTTGACTTTGGCCAATAAAAGCTGTATACTATTTAACTTAGGTAGATCTCTATG